>CAKNXH010058292.1:104027-138667 GCA_932178445.1 Andricus quercusramuli | reverse complement strand
CATGTGTCATGTCATGTGTCATGTCATGTGTCATGTCATGTGTCATGCCATGTGTCATGTCATGTGTCATTTCATGTGTCATGGCATGTGTCATGTCATGTGTCATGTCATGCGATATCATCTCATGCGTCATTTGTCATGGTACGTGTCATTTAATGTGTCATGTCATGTCATTGATCATTTCATGCTATGTTTCAAGTCATGTGTCATATGTCGTGTATCATATGAAATGTTATGTCATGTGTCATATGTCATGTATCATATGACATGTTATGTCATGTATGGTATGACACGAGACATGATATGACGCAAAATGGCAAGATATGACATTACACATGGCACGGCATGATACATGACATAGCACATAACACGACATAACATGAAATGTCATTTCATGTGTCATGTGTCATTTCATGTCTCATGTCATGTTTCATGTCATGCCATTTCATGTCATTTGTCACGGTATATGTCATGTCATATGTCGTGTCATGTGTCATGTTATGGCATCTCATGTGTCATTTGTCATGGTATATATCATGTCTTGTGTCATAACATGTCATACCGTGTCATGTCATGTCATGTCATTTGTCATGCTATGTGTCATGTCAAGTGTCATATCATGTCATGTAATGTGTCATGTCATATGTCATGTCATGTCATGTGTCATGTCATGCCATATTATCTCATACGTCATTTGTCAGGGAACGTGTCATTTCATATGTCATGTCATGTCATTGATCATTTCATGCTATGTGTCATGTCATGTCATGTGTCATGTCATGTGTCACGTCATGTCATGTGTATTGTCATGTCATGTGTATTGTCATGTCATGTCTCATTTGTTATGCTATATGTGTCATGCCATGCGTCATATCATGTCATGTGACGTGTCATGTGTCATGTAATGTGTCATCTCATGTGTCATGGCATGTAATGTGATGTGTCATGGCATGCCATGTCATGTGACATGTCATTTCATGTCATGTCCTCGAGGGTCCGTGAAACTCCTCTCGCGTCCATGAAAAGTGACATTTGGTCCCTGCTATCTCGAAACCTAGCATTTTTTGGACCCAGTGTCTAAGGACTTTATTTGATCAGGATATTAAAAACTTCATTATACCAGAGTTTCAGCCAATTTGGCCGGGACTATATTTTCCATAGATGTGTGCGGGGTCCTTTAGCAGGGCGAAAGTAGAATCAGCGGGGCGAAAGTTAATTTAGCGGGGCGAAAGTAAAATTAGCGGGGCGAAAGTAAAATTGACATTTTTTTCTTTTTTTGGTCAAAGGTCGCCATATTGAAAATCTGAGTTGCTCCGAGTCGATCAGAATTCGAGCCGCGAACAAAGCTATAGAATAATGCGTCGGACCCGCTTTTCAGGGCTGAAAGGTGGTTTATAATCTCAATTATTATATTTTTCGTTGAGCATTCCTTTTCTTTTATTGTAAATTATAGTAGAAGTTGAACAAATTTTGTTAAAAATTAATTTTATTTTTGAAAGTTCGTCTTTTTTAGGTAGGAAATTAGTCGTTCTGGTTGAAAAGTCACCCCTTTGAATGAAAATTCATAATTTTAGTTGAAAATTCATTTCCTTTGGATAAAAATTCATTATTTTAGTTGAATTGGAAATATATATTTTTTCTGTTAAGAAGTCTGTTTTTTTGTGTTGAAAATTCAACTGTTTTAGTAGGAAACTCAACTATTTCGTTAAAAATTAACTATTTTGATGAAAAGTCGCCTCCTTGGATAAATTCAACTGTTTTTTGATTTTAAATTGAAATCCCTCTTGGCTATAATATAACATATTACATTTTTCGTTGAGAAGTCATCTTGTTTAGTTGAAAATTCTATTCAAAGTTGAACTGCTTTTGTTAAAAATTAATTTCTTCTGCAGATTCATCATTTTAGTTGAAAATTTATCTTTTGGTAGAAAATTGATCTTCTTGGTTGAAAATTCATCATTTCAGTTTTAAATTCATATCTTCGATTGGAAATGGATCTATTCTGTAAAAAATTCAACTATTTTGGTCAAAAAAACTCAACTATTTGGTTAAAATTGAACTTTTTCAAAAAAATTCATATTTACTGATTGAAAATTGTATTAAAAGTTAAAATGTTTTTGTGACATTTTTTTTGAAGATTCATAATTTTAGTTGAAAAGTCGCATTTTTTGGTAGAAAGTTAATCTTCTTGTTTGAAAATTCATCATTTTAGTTTAAAATTTATCTTTTTGGTTTAAAATGTACCTATTTTGTTTCAAAATCGTCCTGTTGGATTGAACATTCAACTATTTTGGTAGAAAACTCAACTATTTGGTTAAATAATGAACTTTACAAAAAAAATTCATATTTACTGGTTGGAAATTCCATTTTTTGTAAAAAATTTGTCTTTTTGGGTTGAAAACTTAACAGTTAGGTTGTAAAATAAACTATGTTGTGTAAAAGTCACCTTTTTTGGGATAAATTCGACTTTTTTATTTTAAATTAAAATCTCTTTAAGTTATACTATTGACCATTACATTTGCCGTTGAGAATTCATCTTGTTTGGTTAGAAAAATTGAACTACTTGTTTAAAGGTTCAACTACTTTGTTAAAAATTCATTTTTTTGTTGTTGAAGATTCTTTATTTTAGTGGAGAATTCGACTCTTTCAGGAAAATATTGATCTTCTTAGTTAAAAATTCGTCTTCTTGGGTTCCAATTCCACTATTTGGTTCAAAATTAACTTTTCTATTAAAAATTAATATGCCTTGTATAAAAATTCAACTGCTTTGTGAGAAATTTATCTCTTTGTCTTGAAAATTATACACTTTGGATAAAAAATTAACTGTTTCGTTGAGAACTCGCCTTTCTGTATGAATTCAACTTCTTTTTTTAAATGAAAATCTGTTTTGGTTCCAATATTCACTTGCACATTTGTCTTTGAGAATTCATCTTGATTGGTTAGAAAAATTCGAATACTTTGTTAAAAATTAATGTTTTTTGGTTGAAGATTATTAATTTTAGTTGAAAATTCATCTTTTATGGTAAAAGATTAATATTCTTGGTAAAAGCTTTATTACTTTACTGGAAATTTTATCTTTTTGGTTGGCAGGATGCCCATTTTTGTTGAAATTTTTAAAACGCAGCAAAAATAATTTCTTTTAACAGATTGATCAGTCTAATCGAAACTTTTAGTATATATTGAATATATTTGAAAATGATCTCCATGTAATTGTTCGACTAGACTATAATTTAAACAGTGGGCAGTGTTTAGTACATGTTTAAATTTTTCCTTTTAATATACAATCCATATAGTATTTAATTAGTGTAAAGATTTAGCAACATTTTAATAACCTTCTGTCTCTCAATTTTTCTTTGATGAAGAAATCTAAGCTTTTCTTTGTGACCAAAATAAACCAAAATGTGGCCTTTTTTATTGAAATATGTAAAAGTCAAAACAGTTTTTTATTTTAAATTGTTTTATCCCTCAGGGTTTTATTTAAAAATGTTCATAATTTGGTCTTTAAGTAAAAAATATTAGCATTCATTAAAATATTAAAACTATGAATGAAAGAGCTTTCTTAAAACATATCTGAACATGATAGTAACTAGTATTAACCAAGATGGTGTATATGGTTTTGATTTACTGATCAAAACCATATACACCATCTTGAATAATTTTACCCTGATCAACAACACGAACATCATTCTGGAAACTAGTATTAACCTTTTCTTAAATTATGATATCGTTTCGAAAATGTCTAGAACTCTTAATATTTAGAAATGTGACAGCATGGATTTTTAAATAGTTTACGTTTTAATTTTTTTTTCTTCCATGAAAACGATTACTATAATTTCCCCCTTTTTAGTTCTTTTCGCGCTGTGATCCCTGGATCTCTGGTGGCTGGATATTACAAGTATGTATAATATACTTTTTTCTACAGAAAATTTCACATGTACTAAGGGTGCATTCGAGATGCCCAACGAGAGAAAGGATCGTAGTAACATCTCTAAGAGACACAGAGCGCGGTTGATTCGCAAAGAAGCAGAGAAGATAGACTCAGCCAGTCCTATTCCTTTAACATCAAATTTAACGGAGTCCAATATTGATCAACTTCCCGCCACTGCCGCCATAGACACTTCTTTCAAAAATAGTGTAGGAATATCCGAAGCTAATGTATGTGAAACTAGTAATAATCTTACAATTAATTTGATCTGCAATGGAGCAGGCATTCATGAACTTCGTAGTAATAATAATTGAATACTGCAGAAACACAGAGATCAAATTTTTATTGTTTTTTCTTTACAGGTGCTAGAAACTTCATCAATAAAAAGGATTACAAATTGTTACGCATTCTAGAATTTCTTATTTTATATTATTTATGTTATTATTAGGCGATATAAATTATGACATAATGCAAGCTCATATGTAAATTAATCAACTATAATTTTTGTGTGACTATGTGGTTACTTCAAAAATGAATGTCATCATTGATAAGTAACCGGGTACTGTAAAAGTAACGTGACTCTGTGCATTCCTGTTACATTAAAAGAATTTGATTATCTATATAATGGTATGTGCATGATACTCATAAATACCATTTTGGATAATGAAATTCTTGTAGTGTAGCAAGCATGGACAAAAATCACGTTACTTTTACGTTACCCGGTGACATAAATGTTAAAAAACACTGTTCTAAATCTATTATAGAATTGTTACAAAGTACGGTAAGTGAGTTCTAGATCTGTTACAGAATTGTTACAAAGCATTGTAACTGCGTTCTAGATCTGTGACAGAGTTGTTGCAAAGCATTGTAACTGAGTTCTAGATTTGTTCTAGAATTGTTACAACCACTTGCCACAATGTTTTAGAACTGTTACAGAATTGTCACAGAGTATGGGGGATGACATAGTTACTCGCTGGTTACTAACTTGTTAGTAATCTGTTCTAGAACGTGTTCTTTTGTGTTCTAGAACAGTTACAGATCTGTTATATATCCATCTTGCTGGGATTATACCCGTCTTGCTCATACTGTCACCCTCAAAATAGTTTTCTTATTCGAGAAAAATCATCCGTATTTTTCAAACTTGAATCATTAGAATCATCATTATCATCAGTGTGGTCTATGAAACTGTCGAATGCAGGTGACATTTTATTTTTGTAATATCTCCGTAATAAATAATAATAATAATAATCATTTCATTCTTTCATTGAATAGTTCTTAAAGAATAAAAACTATTTTTTAGAAACAGTTATATAGAAAGAATTAGATTTTACGAATATACCAGCAAAATAGGGCAAAATGGACCGAACCCTATGCATTTGGTCCATTGTTTTCCCCTCAGCACTCAGCGAAGTGAAGTTTGCTGGTGGTTTGAGAGAAAGTCTCTGATTCTATATCTGATTTTAAGATGGAACGAAAAATTAGCGCGAAATTCAGAAAGGTCAATGAATTAAATAACTTTTATTGTGATTATAAGATTTTAAATATTAAACTATCGATATCTCACGAAAAGCATCAGCTGGGATTTTTATTCTGTCAGATTTTTAACTTTAAACTTCCTATGAATCCCGATTTTGGACTGAAGGTTATCAATTGAAGAGGGCCCATTATCAGAAGGAAAAATATATCAAGTGAAAGCGAGACATGGACCTATCAAGAAAAGGATAAAAGTAAAGTTAACGCGATTGGCATGAAATTTATGCATACAACACGTGGGAAAACACTGATGGGCGGAGTGGTTAACGAGATAATCCTCAAAGAATGTGGTGTGGAGGAGACACTAGTTGACATATGAAGCGTTCAGAGCATAAATGTGACACAGAAAGTTTTGAGGAAAAATAGTAAAGGAAAAGTTCCGAGGAAAAAAAGTAACCGAAAAAGTTCAGAGGAAAAAAAATAAACAGAATCGCGAGCTCAAAATGTTACTCGGAAATATCCGATGAAAAAAGTTATAGAAAATGTTGAGGGATAAAATGTGATCGAATTAGTCCGTGGCTATGATGGAAAACCGGGTTGACCAAGAAACAAGTTTGAAACAAAAAATACTAACAATAATAATAATTTGGAAGAAGAACGAAAAAGAAAGGGGCTAAGAGAAGTACCAAAAACCCATGAAAAATATGGAGAAGTTATTAAATCTATATAGACGCTGGTCGCTTTCCGAGGATCGTCGAAGTGCCCCTGGTGCCACCGTCATGGGTGGCAGCATGCAAGCCAGTGGTGGTTAGCTACGTGATGGACAGTTAGATCTCACCAGAATACCCGAAAGGACTACTGTCCAGCCAGAACTTAGGCAAGAAGTGGTAAGCAGCAGAAAATCAGCTGCGTCTACGAAAGATGATTCGGTTGGGAGCCCCCAGCCGACCAATTTGAAAACGTAATGAGAACGAACACAACTTCTTCTGACGGACTAGCCATCTGCCGAAACTTTGTGGTGAATTTCCTGGAAATGAAGACACTTACCCAAGATGAACTTACACAACGAAAGTGTCAGATAATAGATAGGAAGCTCTACCCTAGAAGAAAAATTAACCAAATAAGATCTGAGGTTGAGAAGACATTCCGCCAGCAGCTCCAGGGTGCGCAGACCAAAAAGAGGATCAAATGGACGCCGGTAATGAATGGAGACGTGATCAAATGTCACTTTTGGGCAACGGCACGGGGACAACCTGTAAGGGGCTAACAATGTAGTCTCTTCGTGTGTCTTCATTTCGACCTGGCCCACAGAGAGACTGCACAACATCTTGCTAATCAATCAAGATCCATTAGGCGACGCCACCTCATATTTGAGGTCGAAATAAGTAACATTAAAAAACAGGTGCAACAACAACTAGCAGCACCTGTAGCACACCCCACAGATGTGGTGGAAGAGGAAGGTTCATATAACCGTGACACGAGACGCTATGGACTAGCGGAGACCTGATCTGGGGGATGTAGCATGGTGACTTTCAAATGGGCTTCAGTTGTTAGACTTGCTGCCGCCGGAGCCGCATGGTGTGCTTCACTGATGCCATTCTAGAGTTTGCAGATCAAGAACCATTAATGAGAAACGGTCTGCCGAAATTTAGAGGCAACAAGGATCTTCTCCAGTTAGTTGGCGGCTTAAACACTGGGGTACTGCCTCTGTTCTTGCAGCAGAACATGATCTTGCTACAGGATCAGACTTTTGCACATTGCGCTGCGGTCGAGTGTGCCAGAATGATGAGCATAAAACTCAGAGACAATGTTACTAACAACTATGCCCCAAGAAAGATGCCAGACCGTGCATGGAAGTTTCGACTTCAAGGCGAAATTAATTGAATAAGAGCAAAACTGGAACGGTTGTACCAATTTCGAAAGGGCAATCTGTTTCAGAAACTGACTCGCCACGTTGAGTTGATCCGTCGCTCACATAACATCAGTTCAAGTACATCTACGAACCCGGACGAAGTGATTGACTATCTTGAGCAGAGGCTCATGGTCCTGTCAGCGCGATAGCGATGATTTGAAAGAGCGACCGCGAGAAAGAATGACAGTAGTACTTTTGTGGCTGACGAAAAACTTTTCTATCGAAGGCTCGAAGATGGCGAAAACAAGACTAAAAATTATTGTGAACCACCTAGGGCCGAGGAAATGGTCATATATTGATCAAGCATCTAGGGTACTGTGGTCATCCCTCGTAAACGGCAGATGACTGTGATAAACAATTTTTGATTTTTGACCTTTTTCTGGTATATGAGTATGTCCGTGTGCGAGTGTGAAGTTGTGTTTGTCTTCCACCATCCAAAGTCTATGAAGTAAATATTTTGAATCGTTGGTCTCAATCGTTGGCATTGGAACTAGCGTTTGGAATAAAGATGGATCCCTATAAATTTGCTCTCCAGTATAAATGTTGGATCCTCACAAGGCTCTCCAGGATGAATGTTTAGATCCCTATAAACGGGCTCTCCAGTATGAATATTGGATCCCTATAAACGGCCTTTCCAGGAATGAATGTTGAAACCCTACAAACGGACTCTCCAGGATGAATGTTGGATCCCTATAAGGTTTCCAGTGTGATTGCCGGATCCGTATAGGTGGTCTCTCCAGTGTGTATACTCGTAAATTATGACGAATACGCGAGCAGAATATAGAGTTCCGAAACAACGACTGACACCAACAAATCTAATAATCACTTGCTTCGTTTCGCAACCGTGTTTCGTAGCGAAGTACCAGGTCATGAGTACCTGTGGGTGAAAGGTGGGCCAACATAATAATAATAACTTTTTACTCGTGCAACTTCCGATGAAATCCAACCTAATGGATAACTAATAGAACCACCTTGAAGACTAAGCTTTGAAGTTTGATTTAATTAATGTAATTCCCAATAGCCGCTAATAATCCTAATACAGCATATCAGAGAACCAAGTTTGTACTTTGTAACATTTAGAGTAGATGAATACCTCATTGGTCCCAATTAGAACCTTTTAGAAAATTTCGCGAAAACAGAGTTTGTTTTTGAAATTCTAATAGAACCACATAGAAAGATTTCTTCGATTCCAATTTCCGTCCCAATAGTAGATTCAATACCGAATACAACCAGTTAAAACCAGAATGAAAAAAAAAATCTTGAAAACCATTTAAAACCATCTAGAAATGCAAGTGGATCGAATGTACTATCTAAACGGTTTCTATTCATTACTTAAGCCGCATTTTTATTAGGGTTGATTCCGAAGATCTACTCAAGTACCTAATAGAAAATGTTAGGGAAGCAATTTCGTACTTGTAGCACTTGGAATAAAGCGGATCCCATTAGGTTCCTAACATAGCCGTTTAAAATATATCTCTCGAATTTTAGTCCGATTAATTCGATTCCAACAGACCACCAAAATCTTAATAGATTCCGTTAGGGAAGCAGTTTCGTACTTGGAGCACTTGGAACAAAGCAGATCCCAATGGGTACCTTATAGAGCCCCTTAATCACTTCGAATTAGAATCCAATTACTGATTTCAGCATGCCACTGAAGTACCTAATAGAACCTGTTAGGGAAGTAATATCGTACAGCACTTTCATTAAAGCATATCCTAATACGTACCCAATAGATCCGCTTAAAACACATCTCTTTGAATTTTGAATCTTATTAATTCGATTTCAACATTCTACCACAATACCTGATAGAACCTGTTAGCGAATCATTTTCGTACTACTATTTCGAATAAAGAAGATTTCAATAGGCCCTAGTAAAAATGATAGTTAGGTGACAATAGAAGCCGTTGAGAAAACATATAGGATGCAGATGGCATCTTATATGGTCCTAACTGGTTTCTAATAGGATTCTTATTTTAAAATGGTTTCTAACCGGTCTTATTCGGTAGTTATGTTCTTTTGTTAAATTTTTCTAACAGGATCTACGTGGATACAATGAGGTATTCTTTCACTTGACATATTATTAAGTACAAAATTGTTTTCCTAACAGGTTCTATTAGGTATTTTATTGGACCTTCGGAACACAATCACCCGGATTAAAATTCGAAACGATGTGTTTTGAGCGCCGATCTATAAGGTACCTATTGGTATCTGCTGTATTCCAAATGCTACTAGTACGAAATTGCTTCCCTAACAGGTTCTATCAGGTATTTTATTGGACCTTTGGAATTAAATTATTCGGATTAAAATTCGAAGTGATGTGTTTTAAACGGCTCTAATAGTTCCCTATTGGGATCTGCTTTATTCGAAATAAAAATAAGAAACTGCTTCCCTAACAGGTCCTATTAGGTATTTTATTGTACCTTAAGAATGAAATTATTCGGAAAAACATTCAAAGTGATGTGTTCTAAGCGGCTCTAATAGGCACCTATTGGGATCAGCTTTATTCGAAGTGCTCGTAGTACGAAATTGCTGCCCTGGCAGGTTATTTCAGGTATTTGAGTGGCATGTTGTAATCGAATTAATATGATTAAAATTCGAAGATATGTCTTTTAAGCGGATCTATTAGGTGCCTATTAGGAGCTGCTTTTCTCCAAGTGCTACAAGTACGATATTGCTTCCCTAACTGGTTCTATTAATTACTTTAGTGGCATGTTGAAATCAATAATTGGATTAAAATTCAAAGTGATGTGTTTTAAGTGGCTCTATCAGGAACCTATTGGGATCTGCTTCATTGGATCCACTTGAATTTCTATGTGGTTCTAAATGGTTCTGAACAGTTTTTTATTTCAATTTGGATTCTAACAGGTTGTATTCGGTATTTAATCTACTATTGGGACGGAAATTGGAATTGAAAAAATCTTTCTATGTGGCTCTATTAGGCTTTCGAAAACAAATATTCTTTGTGCTATATTTTTCTAATAGGTTCTAATCGGGACCAATGAGGTATTCATTTACTCTAAATGTTACAAAATACAAACTTGCTTCTCTAATAGACTGTAATAGGATTATTACCGACTAATCGGAATTATATTGATTGGATTAAAATTCAAAGTGCAGCCTTCGAGGTGGTTCTATCAGGTATCTATTAGGTTGTATTTTATGAGAAGTTGCAAAATTACAAAATTGCTTCTCTAATAGGCTTTAATAGGATTGTTAGTGGATATTCGGAATTAAATTAATTGGATTAAAATTCAAAGTCTCCGGATAGAAAATAACATATTTTCGATAAACAAGTTTTTTTACAATGTGCATTGTGCAAAATAAAATGAAAATTGAAATAAGTTGTAACTTGTAGCCAATGTGCTTCCATAATTTATACATACTTGCAATTATTAATTAAGCGTTGTTTAAACTAACTAATTAAACTAAAACCCAAGTTAGAAGGTATTAAAAATAATTAGATTAATCGAAAACTTTAAATTTTATGGAGGATTTTATATAGCAGAAAATGTTTATTTTCACTAAGGTTATTGAAATGTGTTTTAACTGAACTGTTCTTTTTTTATCAGTTGTAGATGGTTCTTGAACGGCTTAAATCCATAAGGAAAAAAAAGTATTGACCCCTTTGTGAAATAATTGAAATTCAATTATTTCTTTTACATATTTTTAATTTTTGTGTTGGAAAAGTTATTCCAAATTTAAAACTGATATAAGTATAAAAGTATAATGAAAGAATTGGATAAATTGAAAACTGTGCGTTTCATGGAAGTTTTTGTATAGAATAAAATTGTTCTTTTGTCATTGAGGTTATTAAAGCATTTTTGTACTTGATTTTCTTTATTACTTTTGGATCGTTTAAAACGTTTTAAATATTTAAAGACTAAAAGTATTAAGTCCTTTCTGAAATAAGTGAAATTCGGTTCTTTATTTCACCTATTTTAAATTACAAAGGCCGAGAAAAATGAAATCATTTTTGTACCTAAAGACCGAACTATGTGACCCCGAAGGATTTTGGTATGCTAAAACCGAATCCGTTATCCAAATTTTTCCTATACGTCAGGTTTCTGAGATATCCTATCTGAAAGTACAAAACTGGCTATTTTTAGCCATAATTTAAGGCAATATAACACGATCAGCAATTTTTTCTTCAGTTTCTCTTCGCCTTGCATTATTCCGCAATGCAATGTGGAACTGAAATGGTAACTGTGTGATGTCTCGGAGAAAAGGATCGGTTCTGGATGATCAGAAATGGAAATGGAAGATAAAAAGGAGTACTAAACGGTGGCGTTATCAGTTTTTGATGACAAAAATTGCTGATCGTGTTATATAGCCTCAAATATGGCTAAAAATAGAAATTTTTGCACATTCAGGTTAGGATATCTTAAAAACCTGACGTATCCCCACTAAAAAAAAGTCAGAAATCGTCACAAATTGTCAGAAGTTCTGACGATTCCTGAACGTCCTGAAAAATTCCTGACGAGTACGGCGATTTCTGAAGATATGCTAATTCACATCCCATCAGGTAGCTCATCGGCTAGGACCGCAGGTAAGCAACCCAAAAGGATTAAAAATTGAAAATAATTTTTTTGTTCAATGTTGCATATACAGACTCGAAAGTTAGAAATTCAGAACCTACGGGTTTCGACGATTTCAGGTACCTAAAATGTTTTCTAAAAAATTTAAAATTAGATCAAATATAATGTATCTTGTAAAGAGAAAGAGATATGTCTCAAAACGGACAAAATTTTCAGATTCACCTTCAGAGTCATTCAATATATGAACATTATTAATTAATTATAAGTAGAAAGAGAATATGCATAAATAAATATAAATAAATAATATAAATAACCTGGGAAATATAAAAGGGATTAGGTTTTATGTCATTCCATTCTTGGACCCCTAATAAAAGGATTATCCTTCGAACCCAAGCTCTCACGATTTCTGAACATTTCTCACGAATTCTGACTTTTCCTGACGATTTCTGTCGAGAAACGTAACAAAAGTGGTCAGAAATGGTCAGAAGTCCTGACTTTTTTTCTGACGATTCCTGCCTTTTTTTTAGTAGGGATAGACAAAATTTGCATAACGGATTCGGTTTTAGGATACCGAAATCCTTCGGCCTTTGTTATTGTTCAAGAACTGTTATCTCGCATTGAAAACTGAGTAAGAAAGTATTATAAAATAATCGGATAAATTGAAAACTGTCCGTTTTATGGAGATTTTTGTATTATATAAAATCGCTTTTTGTCTCCAAGGTTATTAGAGAATTTTTGCACTTGACTTTTCTTTATTGCTTATTACCTTTGGATAGTTTATGAGCTTTTCAAATATTCAGAGAAAAAAGACTATCGATCCGTATTTGAAATAAATCAAATTTAATTTTAAATTCATTCTAAATAAATTTTTTTTATTAAAGTCTCTCGAAAATTTCAATTTGTCTCAGAACTACCCATTGGTCATCAGAAATACGTTTTCTTCGAAGAAACATTGAGTTAAAAAATACTTGGCCGAGATTTTGTAACCAAGATCCAAGTGCATCGATAGCGAAATGAGTTAGAGCACGCGGTAGAATACACAAGTTTAGGTAGTATAGGTAGGATTCGAATCCTCAGCGAGTTAGATTTTTCAAAGCATTGAAGCGTGCGACTATATGTGTAAGCGACCGTATTGGCGAATTGTTTACTTAACAACTATAAAAAATGAAGATTATATAACAATAAGTTAGGATATAACTTTTTTTTCGTTCAGAAATCGTACCTAATAAGATCCAATTAGAAAGTTCACAATTACCTAATAGAACATCACATAGAACCAGGAACGAAACCCACTTTCGAAAGTAATAGGACCTGATAGAAACCACATCCTCTTAAGTTTCTATTTGGCTTCTTATAGACATTTTCCTAGGAAATACAAACGACATCAGATCATAATAAGATCCCAATAGAAAGTTTAAAATTACCAAGTATGAACCAAACAGAAACCGGATTCAAATCCGATTAGGTTCCACTCACGTTCCGCTTAAAAACCAATAGCCAGTACGGTACGAGTTCCGAATAAAGACACATTAGATCCTAATAAGAGCCAATTATAAAGTTCACAATTACCTAATAGAACACCACATAGAACCAGGAACAAAACCCACTTTCGAAAGTAAAAGGACCTGTTAGAAGCCACATCCTATTAGGTTTCTATTTGGATTCTTATAGGCATTTTTACTAGGGGAGGGCCTATTGGAGCCGCTTAAAACACATCACTTCGAATTTCAATCGGAGTAATTTAATTCCGGGGTACCAAATAAGACCGGTTAGAAACCAATTTAAAATAAGAATCCTATTAGAAACCAGTTAGGACCATATAGGGTTTAATCTGCATCCTATACTTTTTCTAAACGGCTTCTATTGATACCTGTCATTTTTACCAGAGTAGACTGTTCCGATTCCTGAAGAACATAATTTTTACGCCTTAGCTTGACCGTCCAATTCCTACTAATGGTTTCGTGAATGTTACATTGGAATCATTTGCTAATACAATATAGGCGCGGATGGTACATACGTAACTATGTGTTGCGGTGTTACATCATTAGTTACGCTGTTTGTAGAGTATGATATTTTTACACATACATTAGGCATATATTTTCTTATTAATTCCAATGTGCCGAATTTCAATAAAGTGAACAGAGAAAATTGCCCTCATTGCGAGATAGCTTAGCGGTACTGTGCTCGCCTTTTTTTTACTTAATCACGTCCATATATCCTTCCAAGTATGGTCTGCAGCTTAGCAATTTTGACAAAGGATCTTTTACATTGAAGAGCCAATTCTAGGCTTGATGATCCGTCTGTAATATAAATTTTCGTCCAAATGAATATTGTTTTTAGTGGATAGTTTCTTGCAGTAAAGAACTATAAGGTGTGGGCTCACCACACGCACGACGCCAACAGCACGTAGTAGTATTATTCCCGAATGGTCACCCATCCAAGTACTAACCGCGCCCAACACTGCTTAACTTCAGTGATCTAACGACTGGTTTTTTCAGCGTGGTATGGCCGTTGCACGGTGTTCTGTACACAATTTAAATAAATCGGTCTTCCACCACGCGGATTCTTGTGTCATTACGTTTCTAATAACGTATATAATGAAAATCAAGTTGATTTAAAATCTCGAATGATACCCTTTTTTTAGAAAAATGAAAAAAACCGTTTTATATCGAAAAAACGTAAAGTGTCATTTTACGAATACAAAAAAAAAAAGGAAATACATGCACATCAATGACATACATAGTACATATGCATATAGGTGTGTGTGTATATACATATTTATATGCCACGATATAAAAAGAAATATAAGTAATAATCATTCTAACAATTTATACATTTATTGACTTTTACCATATTCATGATCCATTTATATACATAGTTCATATATATATATAACAACTATATAACATTTATATAAAACTTTTACAAATGACGAGCATTGAATTGCTGAATTGCTTTTAGTAAAGAATCGTCATATTTGGGATTGTCTCTATTTTTCACTAAATAATTTGACCATATTTTATTAAAATCATGGTGAACGCTTTCGACAGCCTGTTTACTATAAAATCCAAGGCCACGATTACTGTCTTTACAAAAGTCCCGAACGTGAAAAAATATCGCATGAATTTTGGGTGTTACAGATATGCCTGTAGATAAGTAACTTTTCTTGAATCTTTCAATGCTTTCTCCAAATGTAGGTTTCAAATCGTTTCCGAAGCGCTCGTGTATTACGTGTTTTAAATCTTGCAATAACTGTACGTACTTGATAAGAAAAATATTCTTTTTGGACCTTAAAGAGTCAAGTGAATTAAGTCATTTTTCACATGAATTTCCTTCTGAGGAACAACCATGATGAGTTACTTTTCTCTCTTTCAACATTCTTTCAACCATTCATCTACATCAATTTTGCATTTCTCATCATTACAAATATGATTAATGATACTATTGACCCCTCCTAACATGAGATGTAATTCGGGAGGAGGTAATAAGTCCAAGATTTTTTTATCAGAAATATCATGGAAAACAGGCATGTTAATGCAACTTTCGGAATCTTTAGCATTTTTTGGATTTGAACCGGCAGCAGAGTAATTTTTATAATTATTCATTATGTTGCTAATATTTCTTATTAAACCTTTCAAATATAATTTATTTTCTTCAGCTATACACCATGTACAAGGAAATTTACGTGCATGCGTTCCAATGCCACAAAGTAAATTTGCTAATTTTAAATCGGTGGAAGTGGTTGCATCATTTTCCAATAAATTATTCAAGTTTAGCTTTTGCCAAATTTTATTGAACCACCCAAGCGTCTTCGAGCAATCATATAGTGTTAGTTCAATTGCTACAACGTATATCGTCAAGTGTAAAAATATATATAACATCATGATTATTATACAAGTATAATGCGATTATTATTTTATCTATCAATAATACATATATATATATATATATATATATATATATGTATATATACATACCTATATGTATATTTACTATGTATGTCATTAATATGCATGTATTTCCTTTTTTTTGTATTCGTAAAATGACACTTTACGTTTTTTCGATTGTACAACGGTTTTTTTCATTTTTCTAAAAAAGTGTATCATTCGCGATTTTAAATCAACTTGATTTTCATTGTATACTTTATTAGAATCGTGATGGCACAAGAATCCGCGGGGTGGAAGACCGATTTATTTAAGTTGTGTACAGAACACCGTGGTTGGCCATAGTAGTGGTGTAATTAAACACCGTTTCATTTAACGATCTTGAAATATAACTAAAGGGATGTCCTATTTCAGTTAAAATTGCTCCTAAGCCTACACTGCTAGCATCTGTGGTCAATATAAACGTTTCATTGTAATCTAGATATTTTAATACGGGGAAGGAGTAAAGACAGTTTTTCAATTCTACACTGTAAAAACTGTGGTTCCATTTGAATTGAGCATCATTTTTTTAGCGTCCTGTTATAATACCAAATCGTCTTGTTTTGATGCCATCGTTCGTACTATTTTACTCTGCTAGCTTCAGGTTGCAGAATGGTACGTACTAGAGAACTAAAATGATGCTCACGGAGTATTGTTTTAATTGCTTTCAACTTCATGCTTATGAGAATTCTTCATTGTTTAAATTTTCTTCTACTTTTGAAATGTGATAGAGAAAAATAGAACGGGAGAGAAAGGTAGCATTATTTAAAAAAGAGGAAACTGGTGAATAAATATCTAATTATTACATACTAATAAATATAATAAATATTTATTTATATGAATATGAGATAACGGTTAAATCCAAAATGATGCATAGAATTATTTTTTGAATTGTAAAAGTTACAAACATTTGTAACGTCATTTTGAGTTATTATTCAGTATTGAAAAATTCATATTGCAATGATTGAAAAGTAATGAGGTGGATGTTCTTCCAAAGGTCTTACTGTTTAAATGGGTAACCCTAGTAGTCTAGGTGTTCAAATCACATCTTCCTCGGGAAATTAGGGTTAAGGAGTGAAATTGAAGATACCCGGATGGCTTTTCAAAGGTCTGAAAAAAAGTTTTTTTTTCAATTAAGTTTTTTCGATAGTGCCCTCTGCGTGGAGAATAACCCATATAATATAATTATAATATCTTTATATTACAAACAAGAAATATGATACATTATAAAATATTTTCTATTACAAATAACGAAATCTTAAATGTCAAATTTTGAAAATCAAATAGACTTTCTAACTAAGCTAAAATATTCTAGCATTTTTATAAGAGCCGTGCAGTCATTTATTCGAATTTTTAATACAAATTCAAGAACGCTTAGAATATTGGTTTTTTCCAAATAGAGACAAATTTAACTGTACATCGAACCGCCTTGATTTCCTTCAATCATTACCATTTTTTGAATCAAAATAACTTTTTTATTGTAGAAAATGGATTCAAAATTCAAGACGAATCTTCGAAATTCGACTTGTTCGAATAAGTCGAATTTCAAATATTAGACTTGAGTTTTGGAATCATTTTTTTTAGAAAAATAAGGAGTTAGTTTGATTTAGAAATTGTAATAGCTTAAGGAAGTTAAACCTGTTTGATGTACATTAAAAATTTTTTCTATTTCAAAGAATCCAACTTTCCAGGCGTGTCTAAATTTGTATTACAAATTCGAATAAACGACTGCACACCTCTGATTTGTATAGCCACTCTTGAAGGAAGACCGTTAACGAATATTTTCATCTTTGGCAACACTCAAGTTAATCGAAAGTTATTTTTCGAATTCTCTAATAAATTTCGAATTAGAATTAAGCTTCAGCTAATATCGCTAATTTCTTTTTCTGCATATTAGCCTTTTTTGGAATCAGCTAAAGAAATTTTAGAAAAATGTCGCATTCTATTCTCCAAATATAAGTGGAAAGTGTAGACCAAAACTTCTTTCCCGTGTTCTGCACAAGAAAAGTAAAACTTGAGTTTAGACAAATCATTCAAGACTAAGTAAAAAACATGACTTTGCTTGCAATGCAGAGAAAATGAGTTTTCGATTGATTTTATAAAATCAAAGAGTTTAAAATTCGGGTACTGGAGATTGTAATTTTGATCTAACGTGATTAATTTTGCCACTGGATGATTATTTTGGATTTGACCTACACTTTCGTCGCTTGCAGAATAAAATAGTGCGGATTTGCAATCAACGCAGTTCCTCTTTTTTAATTTTTGACCAAATTTGACCTGTAATGTAATATGTACATTAAAAAATGATTGTGAAAATGGCCTGGTGGAGTTTTCCACTAGTGTTCTGATGTTTATCGAATTAATTATGGCGATGTGATTCGTTCCGAGGTGCAAATCGAGTTACAAAAGTGAATTCGGAGAACCCAAAGATCCCGAATATGAAAAAAATTAATTTTTCCAACGTCTTGAAAGACCCAGCTATTAAAGCTTTATGGCAAAAAGCTTTAATTCTGAAAAATTTTACCGTGAAAGCTGGGCAGTTCGTTTACAGTAATCATTTTTTAAAGGAAGGCATTCTCCTCGAGAAAATCCTAAAAGCATTCGATGGCACTATTTTGCTAAAGTTAAATAATTATATATTTACTGTAAAATCGAAATGAAAAGTTACAAATAAAACCAAAGTAAATTTTTTTTATTCAATAAACTGTATTATTAGGTATTTTCACTTACTACTCATTTAAAAAAAAAAATTCGGTTTGTTTTCCCGTCAGCACGTGCAACAACAAACACAATTTATTAATATTTTTAGTAACTTTCGCAATAGAAAATATGTGCCAAGTAAATTTAGTCAATGTCTTATTTGAGTAGGATACAGAAAAAGTGACGTTAATTTCAGGATTAAATTAGAAGGCTAGAAAATGTATGATACTAACCTCAATTTTTCTTCTTTAACAATTAATGCGACCCAAATCATAAATTAATGTTACTTTTTTAAACGAGTACTAAGTGAAAATACCTAATAAATACAGTTTATTGAAAAAGAATGAATTGACTTTTGTTTTATTTTTTAATTTTGATTTCAGTTTTACAGTAAATATACAAATCACTTACCTTTCTCAAAATAGCGCCATCGGGTCCTTTCAGGATTTTCTCCTGGAGAATGTCTTCCTTCAAAAAATGCTTAGTGTGAACGAACTGGCCAGCTTTAACCGTACAATTATTCTAAATTAAAACTTTTTGCCATAAAGCCATATAACCATCGAAACAACACGAACGAAGTAGAGTGACAGTTCACGGACGTTTGACGTTTCCATGTGCTACCTAACGTCACTGACGTTTGACGTTTCCGTGTGCTACGTAACGTCATTGAAATTTGATCTCACTTCAGTCCTGTTTTGATCCAAAAAAGTAGTACTAAAACGTCGTTTAGTGGCATCAAAATAAAGTGGCATTAGAATGGAGCCACACGAGACTATATTTTTGGAGGACTGTTTCAGTACCGAAAACTGGCCTTGATATGATACTTTTTTTTTACAGTGTAGGAAGCTTCTCTCACAGGCTGAAGTCCACTCGAAACGTTGATCCTTTTTTGTTAGTTCCGTCAATTGGTTTGCTGTAGTTGAATAGTTTTTTTTATAAATGCATGGTTATATCGGGATGATCCTAAGAAAGATATTACTTTGCTTCTGTTTATTGGTATTTTAACATTATTAACCGCTAATATATACTAATCATACATTTTTCAAGAATTTCGCATTTTCGTGTAGCACTGTGCTTCTTGGTGACCTACATTTTTACAGTAACTGCGGAATAGATGTGATCTCTGCTGTAGGAGTATTAAGTGGTTTGGAGCATTATTTAATAAGGGATATTTATTTGAGCTTGAAGAAATCGGTTTTGGGCAATGAGACACTGCTAGTCTATTAACTTTACAGGCAAGCTTTTTACGGTTTTTGTTCTTCCTTGGTTCCTCTCCTCAAACCATACGTCAGATTCTAGAGCTTTCTGCTAAGCTTGATTTAACGTGGAAGGCTCTAACGGTCTCACTTGGGTTCCTATTTCATCTTTTAAATTTACCGTATATTTTTAATGGCTGATTTTTCTTCTATCGTTAGATCCAATTGCGTAACCGTGCTATTTGGATGTCTGTTTTGAACCGCGTAATTCAGTTCGTTAAATTTTTGTCTGAACCTAACATTATGACGTGTGGTGAAACCTCTCGAAGAGTTTTTTGTACGTCTTGAATTAAGCGAGTCGGATGGCCCGCTTTGCTTTGTCCGTAATTTATTCTCCTATTATAAAATCCATATTATAAAATTTGTCAACGGCGATACCACGCTGAAAACACCAGTTCCCGTTAGATCACTGAAGTTAAGCAGTGTTGGGCGCGGTTAGTACTTGGATGGGTGACCGTTCGGGGAATACTGCGTGTTGTTGACCCGTCGTGGGTGTGGTGGACCCACACTGGTAGTATTTATCCACCTAGAAACACTACCCGAATCGGGTAGTGAGGCAATGAACTTTCTACCTCTTAGAACTTATACGGTTCTGATGACTTCTTTAGCGGCAAGCCATTATAAATGATTCTCGTTTGTTGTTGTATTTCTCCTGCTTGCGGAAGTGAGAGGTCTTTCCCCTGGCGGACCGGCCGAACGCAAACATTACGCTACAGCGTAACGGTAAAGTAATGCTAAAGTAATGGTAAAGTAATATGGCATTATAATTAATAAAGGAAACAAAATTAATATGTAAACTGTTGCAATTATAATAAAACGTTGAAATTTACGTTCAACGGTCATGCCGCAATTGCAACAAGTTGCTTTTGCAGCATTAAAAAATAAAAAAACATAGTGACCGTCATTGCAGTCGGGCCCCTGCATACTGGCAACCCGCTAACGTGGCTTTAAGTGTGTTGCCGGTCTGCAGGGACCCGACTTGAATGACAGCCACTTTGTTTTTTTATTTTTTAACGCTGAGAAAGCAACTTGTTGCAATTACGGCATGACCATTTAATGTAAATTTTAACGTTTTATTATAATTGCAACAATTTACATATTAATTTTGTTTCCTTTATTAATTATAATGCCATATTACATTAGCATTACTTTACCATTACTTTACCGTTACGCTGTAGCGTAATGTTTGCGTTCGGCCGGTCCGCCAGGGTCTAAAGTTATGTTTCCATTTTGTAGCCCGTGGTTTCTCCTATGTAAGGATTCGCGAACGTTACTTTCCTCGTTATTTTCATTTTCGGGAGGTGCGTGTGAAGATCCGTCTTCCTTTTTCATTAAATTTTGGTGTTTTGCTACCGTAGCTACTTCTTGATCTCTTCTACAAGTCTCTATATTTAATTTTTTGTTTCCAGCTACCATCATTGCTAACTTGTCCAATATTATTTGCTCCGGGTCTCCGGATATGGGTGAGTGTACCTATTATTTGTGTGTGCAAAAAATAAGCTTTAATCGTTCGGATATGTCAATCACTATTTCACACATCGCACAGTGGGGTAAAGTGATATTTTTTGTGACAAAATTAATTATTTTTCTACAGGTATAACATAGAGGAATTAATACTTTTGGAGGTTGTAGATGAATACTTTAAGGACTTCAAAGTTCGGAGAAAAAAGCGATAAAAAATCCTATTGAAACCTATAAGGGTTTTCGGGGTCGCGGGTTTCAAGTCCATAGTCAAAATTTCAAAATTCAAAATGTCGAAACAAATATGGCGGACGAATATCCTCAAAGTAAACCAATATGTCTAATAATTACTGCTATTATGCATATGGGGTCCCTGAATAGTATATATTAGTCATATCGGCTTCATTTTAGGATATTTGTTTGCCATATTGTATTCGCCATTTTGAATTTTGACATTTTGACCTCGGATTCAGAATCAGCGAGTGCAAAAACCTTTAAATACGATGAATGGTAAAATTTCTTTGCGTAGAAATAATTTAGACCTTGAATGTTTCAAATAGCATTTTCAATCCCTTTTTTCCTCCGAAATCTGAAGTTCTAGAGTAATTTTCAGGCATTTCAAAATTTAAATAGGAAGAATAAAAAAGGCAGAACAATGGGAGGAATGATGATGGGAGTAAGAAAAGAATGTATATTGGTGATATAGGTGGTATGCAGGAAAAATCAGAGGAGGTGAAAGAAATTATGAAAGAAAATAAAGGAGAGATGAGGCTCATAATAGGGGGAGATTTCAATACGAGAGCAGGAGATAGAGGAGGCAGGGAATGAGGAGGAGAGCCAGGAAAAAAATTCAAAGACGAGATACTGCATGGGGAGGGAACGAAATTTGTAAAGAGCTTGGAGGAGCTGGGGTGGTTCATCTTAAACGGAAATATACAAGGAGATGAGAGAGGGGAATATACACGCTCAGGAGGAGAAAGGGGAACAGTAGTTGATTATGTGATAGTAGGCGACGGGGTAAGAGATAAGGTCAAGAAATTAGAGGTAGGGGATTATATAGATTCCGATCACTTTTCCATAATAGTGACATTAGAGGGAGAAAAAAGCGATATCAATATGAATGAAAAGACAGTACAGTTCAAAGAAAAGGTCAGAAATATCAAAGTGGGAGAGGTAAATGTGGACGAGACGATGGAATTATTGATAGAAATAAAAAGAGAATTAGAGTGCACAAGCAAAAAAGAAGTTAGTGAAGGAGGGAACGGAAGTGCATGGAATGAGGAATGTAAAGAGAAAAAGAAGGAGTTTAGAAAGGAATTAAGAAAATGGAGAAAAGAAAAAAGTAGTTAAGAACGATATCGGAGAAAAAAGGAGTATAGTCAGTTGTGTGATCAAAAGGAAGAGGAGAATGAAAGGTTTCAGGAAGAGGCGAAGAAGGCTAGGACGGAAGAAGAGGTTCTCTATCTCCTCGTCATTCAACTCCTCGATCTCTGCCTCCGTCGGTCTTCTTCTTCCACCTTACACGTGAAGTAGTAAATAGAAGGTAGTAATGTAAGTAAGGAAATAAGGAAATAAATAAATAAATAATAAAAAAAATAAGTAAGGAAGGTAGTAAATAGAGAGAGAAAAAGATGAAAAAGAGTAAAGCAGGATATTGAAATGATAGAATGGAGAAAATATTTTATGGATTTGCTGGGAGTATTAGAGAAAAAAGGTTGGTAAGGAGGAGAATATGGCACGGAAAATGAGGAGGAGGAGGACATGACAAGGGAGGGAATAGTTAAGGTATTAGGGATAATGAAAAATGGAAATACTTGTGGCAAAGAGAAGGAGGTTCAAGATTATAGAGAAGTGACACTAATGCCAACATTGTATAAAGTATATGTGACTGTTTTATCGGAAAGGTTAAAAAATTAACTCAAGGAAAAAAGATAGAGCGACCGAATCAGACAGGGCCTAGAAAAGGGATGAAGGTGATGGATAACATATATGTTCTGAACATATATCGAAATATACATATACATACATATACATTAGGGTGGTCCAAAAATGCATTGGAACAATTTTTTTTCGAATTTTTATCGGGACACCCCCCAAATTTGTTCGAATCCGCACAAAAATAAATGCGTTACTTTTGTTTTGAAAAAAAATGATATTTAGGGGTGGCGCAAGCCCCATGAAGTTTAACATGTATTTCCCATAAGAAAAAAAGACGTTTTTGTAAATCTTATTCAGAATCCTCAATATTATCTCAATCGAGTTGAAACTCAACATTTCTCTTCACAATTAGCCATAGAATACGAATAAAATATCACTTTTCAAATATCACCCCCATAAGTCTGTTTTATAGGGTCCCAAAGAAACCCCATAAGTGAAAAAATGGGTTTTGCGAGTTTTTGGCGCTAATTATGATTTTTTTGCGGTTTTTTTTAATGCGAATTGTTTTTAATACATAAAATATGACCTTATACTGAAAATTAGATATTTTAATGAATTCTTTAAACAATTTATTATTGTTTTTAGCAATTTTCTCATAGAATGCAGTTAGAAAGACGCGGTTTTTTCACAAATTTTTCATTTGTTGTCCAATTTTCAATTAGAGGGAAGCGATATTTCATTAATGTTAACAATAGTGATTGTTTAAACAGTTTATTATAATTATAAATAATATTATATTTGAATAATGCTAGAAAGATGCGGATTTTTTTTTAGTTTCTGGCTTTTTGTCCACTTTTCATTCGGAGTGAAGTAATAATGAATTCAAGTTAATAAAATAATTGTTTAAACAATTTATTATACTTATTAATAATATTATAATTGAATAATGCTAGAAAGATGCGGTTTTTTTTATTTTCTGGCTTTTTGTTTAATTTTCATTTGGAGTGAAGTAATAATGAATTCAAGTTAACAAAATAATTGTTTAAACAATTTATTTTAATTATTAATATTATTATATTTGAATAATGCTGAAAAAATGCGTTTTTTTGTTTCAATTTCTGATTTTTTGTCCACTTTTCATTCGGAGTGAAGTAATAATGAATTCAATTTAACAAAATAATTGTTTAAACAATTTATTATACTTATTAATAATATTATAATTGAATAATGCTAGAAAGATGCGGTTTTTTTTTTTCAAATTTCTGGCTTTTTGTTTAATTTCCATTTGGAGTGAATTAATAATGAATTCAAGTCAACAAAATAATTGTTTAAACAATTTATTATCATTGTTGATAATATTCTCTTTGCTCAATTGGTAGAATGTTGCGGTTTTTTCTGAAATTTTCAACTGTTTGTTTATTTTTCATTAGGCGTGACTTAATAATTAATTATATTGAGCAAAAATAATTGTTCAAACAAATTATTATTGTTTATGACTATCTTCATCTATATCAATTGCGCCTGATAGTTACGGTTTTTCGGCTATGTTTACTTTTCTGTCCTTTTTTCACTTAGTGAGGTAATAATTAATTAAAGTCAACAAAAAAGTTGTTTGAACAATTTAATATTGATTTCTGACTTTCGTGTAAAATAGATTTTTTTCTTTGGATTAATTTTTTTAAGCATTGTGAAAAGAGCAAAAATAATTCACTTAAAACAACAATACCTTTCGGAAAATCATTTTTGTTGTGGCCGACTTATTACTTGTTCATAAATAAAAAGGCGATGCAAAGTGAAAGATTTTAGAAAAAACCTCCACTTTCTAGCACTTATCTAAGAAAAGTTTGTTATTAACAATATGAAATTGTTTGAACAACTTTTTTGTTGACTTTAATTAATTATTACCTCACTGAGTGAAAAAAGGACATAAAGGTGAAAATTGCCGGAAAACCGCAACTATCAGGCGCAATTGATATACATGAAGATATTCATAAACAATAATAATTTGTTTAAACAATTATTTTTGCTAAATCTAATTAATTATCAAGACACGCCTAATAGAAAATAGACAAACAGTGAAAAATTTCAGAAAAAAACTGCAACATTCTACCAATTAAGCAAAGAGAATACTATCAACAATGATAATAAATTGTTTAAACAATTATTTTGTTAACTTGAATTCGTTGTCACTTTACTCCATATGAAAATTAAACAAAAAGCCAGAAATTAAAAAAAAACGCATCTTTCTAGCATTATTCAAATATAATATTATTAATAATTATAATAAATTGTTCAAACAATTATTGTGTTAACTTGAATTTATTATTACTTCACTCTAAATGAAAATTGGACAAAAAGCCAGAAATTTAAAAAAAAACCGCATCTTTCTAGCATTATTGAAATATAATATTATTAATAATTTTCATAAATTGTTCAAACAATTATTTTTTTAACTTAAATTTATTATTACTTTACTACAGATGAAAATTGGACAAAAATCCAGAAAAAAACCCGCATCTTTCTAGCATTATTCAAATATAATATTATTTATAATTATAATAAACTGTTTAAACAATGATTATTGTTAACATTAATGAAATATCACTTCCCTCTGATTGAAAATTGGACAACAAATGAAAAATTTGTGAAAAAACCGCGTCTTTCTAACTGCATTCTATGAGAAAGTTGCTAAAAACAATAATAAATTGTTTAAACAATTCATTAAAATATCTAATTTTCAGTATAAGGTCATATTTTATGTATTAAAAACAATTCGCATTAAAAAAAACCGCAAAAAAATCATAATTAGCGCCAAAAACTCGCAAAACCCATTTTTTCACTTATGGGGTTTCTTTGGGACCCTATAAAACAGACTTATGGGGGTGATATTTGAAAAGTGATATTTTATTCGTATTCTATGGCTAATTGTGAAGAAAAATGTTGAGTTTCAACTCGATTGAGATAATATTGAGGATTCTGAATAAGATTTACAAAAACGTATTTTTTTCTTATGGGAAATACATGTTAAACTTCATGGGGCTTGCGCCACCCCTAAATATAATTTTTTTTCAAAACAAAAAAAACGCATTTATTTTTGTGCGGATTCGAACAAATTTGAGGGGTGTCCCCATAAAAATTCGAAAAAAAAATTTTTGGACCACCCTAATATACATACATATAGATCGAAAAAGTTACGGTGAAAGAGGGGATACGAGAGGGATAATAATTTATTCAATACATTAATATCAGACTTGGGAGAAGAAATGAAGAGAAAAGGGTGGGGAGGTGTTGGGATAGGGAACGAAGAGATATATGGGCATATCCACGTAAAGTGTCATTTTCTCTCAAAAAAAAAGCCAAAAACAAATATTAAGGCACACATTCCAAACTTTTTTTATACGTGCTACATACATGTAGAAACGCTTTTTTAGCTTGGTCAATATCTTTGCGCATGCGCGCAGTTTGCACAAAATATTGAAATTTATAAATCAAAAAAATCAATATAATGAATGATATTTTTTAACGGAAGGTGAAAGAGGGTTGTTTCTTCTTTTTGATGCTCAGGTTTTTTTTTTTAAACTTGAGACATCGAAATATCTAAAAAAATACGCATCCTATGACAAAAATATCCGTAATAAAAACTTTCCATTTTCAAGGGGGGAAAGCGACTTTCAAAAAATTTACCCCACCCCACCCCCAGGAAGCAGGAGTGGGGATAACTTTGTATTTTCAATTTGGAACCCCAATTTTTTATCGCAGATTCAGATTCTCCTTTATGAAATGCGTAATTTTTATTCGAAATTTTTTGTTCGATTCGCGAAAAGACCCACCCACCTGCCTCCTGAGAGGGGGGGGGGTATTTTTTCGAAATCTTTTTGACAGGTCTAAGTAGACAGTGTCTACCATGGTCGTATGAAGGAAAACTTCACCTAAGGCGGAAATTTCAAACCCAAAGGAATCCTCATTCTCCAAATATTATTAAATATACAAAATTACACCACATCATATTGTAAATAAATAAAGCAGATGAAATGAAATAAAGCAAATGAAATGATGTTTAACGTTTCATGCAATTTTTGTATTGAAAGTTGGTTGAAAATTGTATCAAATATATTTTTCATTATTAAAAAATTATTTCCAATTTAATACTTTCAAGAAAAATTATAAATATTTTTATGAACTTTTCTCCAATTCAATTTGTTAGAAAATGGTTAAATTATTATAATAATGACAGATTCACTTGCCAAAAATTTGATATAAAATGGATTTTTTATTTTTTATTCTAACTAATATGATGTTCGTTTGCGAAACACTTTGGGCCTTTTGAATAGAAAAACCTTTCTGTCCAAAAATTATTTTCAGACGAGTAATTTGATGGAAACAAGTAATATTTTTCCAATATTTGACAATTTTTTGTAATATTTCAAAACATTCTAAATTCTTGGAAAAAAGTTTCAGACAACAGTTGTTGCTTTCAATAAAATGGAACTTTTTGGTAGAATAAAATTTTTTTGTCAACGTGTAACTTTCGAAGAAAATCCATTTACATACAAATTTTGACTTTGATTTTAACGAAATGCACGTGATTTTTGAGGCACACAATTTTCCTTGCTGTGAAGTTTTTTGGCCACCGAAATACAGCAAAGTCAGCAAAAACTTTGATCCTATCTTGATACGCGCGATTTTCACAGCTGCTGGCGCCGGAGTGGACATTTTCGCTGAAATTTTGGAGTGGAAATTTTAGCCTTAAATTGGGCATAACTTTTGCGTGCACTGCGATATTAACTTTAGCCATGGTAAACTTCTTCGCCCTAACATACTGCTTAATTTCCGTGAGCATAGAAGAGTGTGCTTCAAGTATTCTTGGAGTAAAGTACGATGATGGAGTGGACATTTTTCAGCCAAATTAAAAATTTTCGATAGTTGAATGTATGATACTTCGATTATTTTAAGAGTACATCTTTTCCCTTTATACATATGGTGTCTACTGGCCATAAAAATTGAATAAAAAATCGAAAGATTTTTGGCCTGGGTAGTTGCGCGCACTTTCCACAACTACAGACTTTGGAGCGGACATTTGAATTGTAAAAGCGGTGACAGGAGTTTGAGATTTTCTTGCTGAATGAGAAAGAATGAAAGAATGGATGTGAAAAAAATGGCAAAATAGAGGTACAAGAGAAGTAAAAAGTAGGAAACGGAAGTCGCCTAGAGTTTTCGCTTGCTCTCTCTCTCTCTCTCTCTCGCTTGCACTTTCGCTTTCGATCGCTTGCTCACTCGTTCGCTAACAAGTCTCAAATTGCGGTATCGTAAAAAAATAGAAACAAGAATCTAGATATAAGATTTTATGTGAATAGTTGTTAAGAGCATCTGACGCTGTGCGATGAGAATGCTGGGGTTGGCTTGATGCAGGCTGCAAGTTTTCCTTTCTGTCGTAGCTAATCGGAAAATTCGTGAATTCCCGCGGTGACGCCTTTGGAGAGTGACGTCTCTCATTTCTTAAGAGTCACTGGTAGCCTTACTTCATTCTGATTACTTACGTTATGGCTTTTGGCTAAAGATTTAAAAATCTATATGTGCACCAAATATTTTTTGCCAATCAGGTCGGCAGTGAATTGTTTGATAAAAAAAATTGACCGCACTGTAATTCATGCTAAGTTCAATTATTTAGTTAAACTATCAGTTATTTGAGTAATTACTTATATTAGTGAATTAGCTTATTAGTTTAAGTTACTTTAAGAAATATAGCTGAAACATCGAAAAGGAGTTGAAAATCCGCGATAGAGAAAAAATTCCGCCGTTGATGGGTTAATTCAATGTCTCTCATAGATACGTAGATCAATAATATGAATATACTAGATGTGGGGGTAGAGGGGTGAAGAGACCCTTCTTATTCTCACATATAAAGGAGTCTATATTAGGAAACCTATGAAATACCACATTCTTTTTACGGGACGCGTTACGCAGTGGCTATCCCAGTCTTCGTGAAAAAAGTTATATTTTTTCAATTAGTCATTAGCGATTTGAAACCAAAAATTAAGAGATTAGTAAACTGTATTACTATATTTTGGCGAAATAAAAGACCTGTTGTGATTTTTATGACTTCTATGAGCGCTTTAAGTTTTTTCAAATAAAATACGACACATAACCTTAAAATCAACTATGTGATGTGCCTCCAGAAATTAGGTGTAAACCATCGTTTCCTCTTGTTTCCAGTAACTTAACATTTTTTGGAGCTAGTTGTTTTACCACAAACAGGAAATGTGATCTTTTTCGTGCAAGTCTAATCTTTAAATTATATATCCATTTTCAAATTTTGCTAAAACAATTTTTTCGTCAAATCAGAGAAGTAGTCGCTTTTTTGTCGTACTTATCCTTTTACTAAGCCTTGCAACTTTCTTCTCGCGGAGTTCGAATCACATTCTGAAGATTCCGTTCCCCTTATTAAACCTGCTGAATCGTTTCTTTTAATCAAATTCTTTTTTCTATTAAAACTTGAAGTTTTCAGATTTCTTAGGAAACTTGTCATAATACCCTCTTAAATAGACATTTTCTTCATTGATTAAATTCAGCAAGTCGTTTCTTGTACATTTTTTTCGACATTTTTCATAATCGAAAACATCTTATAAAAAAAGCGACCTAGTTTTGCTATTCTAACCGTGAATTTTGATTCAGTGGCCAAAACTAGATAGAAATTATCTAGTTTGGACAAATGGGCCAACCACTCTGTGGGCTGGAGGAAGTGTACACATTTCAAGACCCTGATACCGGACTAGTCATTTCTTGTGGATTTTGTGCGGCTGAATCCGAATCTAAGGTCAAAATTATAAAATAAGCTCATGTTTTTTTTAAACTCAGAAAGCATCGTTTTTTTGTTGATTTTTGTCTTACTCAAAACA
Source organism: Andricus quercusramuli (assembly GCA_932178445.1). Lineage (NCBI taxonomy): Eukaryota > Metazoa > Arthropoda > Insecta > Hymenoptera > Cynipidae > Andricus > Andricus quercusramuli. Next base: position 108,708 of record CAKNXH010058292.1, on the reverse strand, counting down.
TGTAATTAAAAATACGCGCTTGTAATGCAATCCTGACTGAGAATTCAGATTCAGCAGTTCAAAGTATATAGAAATAGTCTATTGTGGTCTATTGGACTAAAAACTTTGCAGGCGGAGGGAGGGGACTGTAGCGAGTACAAGACCGTACTACTTTGACTATTCGGGCTTGGCCTGTAATTGGTCTTGAAGCTATTTGCAGGGCCTCTAAACGTAAACAGTCAGTGGCGTAAACCATTTCCTAATATTACGCAGCACCCGCGCACTGCTCATTTGTCCCTATGCTGCTGGAGGTTATGCATGGTTGACCAACATCCTCTCGACCCCTAGGGGCTCTACATCCAACCCGAAACCGCCGCGGCAGCAATTTTCGGAATTAGCAAATTCAAGCTAACTAATTTCAGGTCCCAGTGTAGTAGGGTGTTGAACTCTGTACAGCCCCCCTTCCTCACCGATTTGGCAAAGTTTTCAGTCCAGTGGGCCGAGATATATATATATATATATATATATATAACACTGTCTTAAACGGTGACTCTGGGATACCGGGCGACCTCTCAGAGTATGCAGCCTTATCCTTGCACGTGGGGCTCTACACGGATGGACGAACCCTTTCCCTAGCTGATGGCGCGTGTGCACACTCTGCTGTGCCGGAAACACCCAGACCTTTAGCCTGTTTCGATTCAATCATTGCGAAATTAACGTGCCCACCTCTGGAAAAATGGATATGTGCGCGGAGCGCTTCCCAAACCACTGCTTGATCAAGCTGCAGACGAAGATGAGGAAGCGACATTAAAACCAACCGTGGAAAACAGGCGCCTTCTAAGAGATGATCGCGATTTCAGGACAAGGAGGAACATTAACATGCATGTTCCTCCTAAGCCCCAAGATCTGACTGAAATGGATGCATCCCTCCGTGGAGATATCTCGCAAGAGATAAGACCAAAAGTCGCTTGCATCAACTGTGTGACATGGAACAACGTAACCTTCCAGAGGGGCGTCTTTCAAGGGGATAGTATAAGCCCTTTGCTTTTTTGCATCACACTTCTGCCTCTATCTCTCGCACTACGAAATTCTCCTGGATACCTCTGTGGCGACACTAATCAGCGTGAGCATAAGGTCACTCATGTATTTTATATGGATGACCTAAAGATTTATGCCGCTGGTCAAAGCAAACTTCAAACTGCTATAAATATCCTGAAGAAGTACACAGGAGAGATTGAGATGAAGTTTGGATTGGACATGGATACCAAAATTAATCTCAAGAATTAGACATATTAATACTGGAGAGACCTATACATACCTGGGCGTACCTCAAAGCCGCATTCAGGACGTAACAGCAGTAAAGGAATCTTTCCGAAGCAGATACAGTAATCTTATTTGACAGATTTGGTCTTCCAATCTGTCAGCGCTGAACAAGGTATCTGCGACTAACATTATGCTCGCCGCCCCGGTTCTACTCTGCTCATTTGAGGTGGTTCAATTGACGAAGAACTAGCTTACGGCCCTTCATATCACCACACGTAAGATCATGCATATGCATAAAAGCTTGCATATCAATTCGTCAGTTCCGCGATTATACATTTCACGCCGTCAAGGCGGACGCGGACTTCTGAATCTCCAGTGTCTTCATAACCGGATTGTTTTAAGTACAGCTTACATCGTTGCGAATGGTAGAGATCCTCTTCTGCAAATTGTCAGGAACCACGAGATGATTGGCGAAGATGCGTTCCTTTACAAAGCCGCAGAACAAGCGGCCGAGATCCTTGGGCTGAATTTTAATATGAGAAGTGAGGAAAGTGCATTACTCCATCTAGATGCTTCGCTTCTGAAAGCCGCAATGTGAAGAAAGAAGAGGTTGGCAAATTTCACCAACAGCCACTCGACAAGAAAACGCACGGAAACCAGCCAGGACGGTGTCATTTTCACCTTAGCGCACCGTGACCGTATTTTATGTCAAGAAGTCACCAGCGATAGGTGCAGAGCATTATTATTATTATTATATTATTATATTATTACATATCTACATAATGCGGCCTTTAGGTCTATAGGTCCAGTGGACCAATATAGACAATTGCAATGTACTTTGAACTGCTGAATCTGAATCCTTGGTATAAATTGCGTAACAAGCCCGTATTTTTCATTGACACAATCCGTCCTTTGGTCACTGCATCTGAATTCACGATTAGAATTGCAACACTAAGTCGCGTTTTTTATAACATATTTTGGATTATGAAAAATGTCGAGAAAACGATGTTTTTTAAAGTGAGTAAAAGAACATGACCTGATGGCGAAATTCTGACCGCGGATTTCAATTCAGCTAATTTCAAAATCAATTGAAAGAAGAATCTTTCAATTAATATAACCTCCAAAGTAACCCTCGACAAGGATAAATGAAACTTATGTTAATGCTTGCGTTCATGTAACTCCATATTGTATTTTTTAACAGAAAAGCTGCAATTATAATAATAATAAAATTAACATATGTATTTGACAGGGTGAGGGTAATGAGTTCACTCTGTTACAACTTCGGCTAAGGGAGGCTGAAAGACCGATGAACGTCCCTTGTGAAAGACAGATGAACGTCCCTTGTGATACATGTCGCCTAGACCAGTCCTACAATATATTGTGGAGGGAGTTCAGGGGACAGCAGCAGACTAAACCTGACTTTCCACATTCTTCTACACTAGATTTCCCAAATTCTTATAATTTCCTTACTTATACCTTTCTCCAAAAACAATTACTGACTATTCTTTTAACTTTTCATCCTTTTTATGTACAGTCTGCATCGAACTTGAATCAGCTGACGTATAAAACACAACCCACTGCGCAACCTTCACTGAACATTGCCACAACCGAGGCAACAACCGTTTTTCGCATTTCAAACTGGATTCTCTTAGGACCCCACTTGATTCCTCTGAATTCCGGTTTGAATACCTCGGACTCTTTTCTCCCCAGTGAAAAAGAAATAATTGAGACGAATCGGGGCAAATTGACATTTTTTTAATGTGCTTTAATCTCGTTTTCTGATTCGTTTAAAAGAATTAAGACGCATTTAGATAAATTGGGACAACACGAATTGAATGTGTGTGAATTCATATGAATGCGTGGTCAAGGTCAATTTAAAAGAAAATTAATAAAAAGAACATGTGTGCAGACTTGAACCAGCGATCCACGCACGTGGGTTTTCTTGTTGCGGATTAAATTGTATGAATGAACACTTGCTGAAATTCGTCTTGAAGAATTGGGGTGAATTCGAGTGTGTATTTTACTCTCACGAATTCAAACGCATTGACCAATGTTGGAGCGTTTGCGTTACACGCATTGACACACTAGTCCAATGCGTGATTGTCGCAGAGCGGCATTTGCGGGGTGCCTTTATCTTTTCGATTTAATTCGTATCAATACTTCCTTTTTTGCTGGATTAAATTCTCTGACTCGCTCCTTACAAGTTCAGATTACCGCGCTAACAAAGCGATTGCACTCTTAGCATGAAGAAATACCCTGATTACATCGATTTCTTTTTAGATTCCATTGATTTCTAGAACTTTATTAGATTCCTCAAGACTTCACATTTTTTTCTTGATTCCTCTGGATTCCTCTTTGATTTCGAAAGTTAAAAGTGTTTGATTCGAGAGTGAATAGCCCGTCGGATGAAAATATTGTACCAACTCTCGAATTCAGCAATAATGAAAATGAACGCAAAATGGTAATATACGTAGAAATTAAAATCTGATCCAATTTAAACCTGAAATACGGTGTGCCTCGACTCACTTCAACCCAAAAGGGCTTGCATATGCCGGCTTTTTCTGAATATATTTCTGGCATGCCCCACACGGAGAGAAAAATGTAGGCATTAGCGCGTGAACATTTGTCACGCATTAATTCAAAAAGTGCGAGCGAAATTTCCAAGAGCCTCCACGGACTTGCTCGATGAGTCTCCTTGCGATTTGCCTTTAGGCCACGCCTTCTGCGAACATTTAGTGGTGCGAACGTGTCAACAGGCAGAAGGCGAGGTCCGCGTGGTCTAAAGGAAAATCGCAAGAGACTCACCCAGAAAGTCCGTGGAGGCTCTTGGAAATAAAACAAGAGACTCCTGCGATATGCGCCTGATTGTCCATGCGTTAGTGCCTTGAACTCTCTTGCGCTAAACCCCGGATTTTTTTTCTCCGTGCACGATCGTTTTGAGCCCAAAAAGAAAAAAAAACACAGTGTGCCTCGACTGACTTCAACCCAAAAAGGCTTGCATATGCCGTTTTTTTCTGAATATACTTCTGGGATGCCCCACGATCGTTTTGAGCCCAAAAAGAAACAAAATCGCTTGAGCCGTTTTTGAGAAAACTCTTTTTTCGATTTTTTTCCAGAGGTTATTTAACATATTTTAATTAAAATAAGTTAAACGTGGAATTTATTGGGCTCAAACCATTCACTTTGGCATCCAAAAAAGGGCTAGAGGTGCTGGACATCTTGCGAGATCTGAAACCCTTCAATATTTTTGAAAAATGGTGAAAAAATCAGTATTTTGAAAATTGTTTTATTCCGGGTCATCCGATGTCCTAAAGACCTTGACAAGAATTGAAGTGCTTTGAATTTTCCACAAAATAAGAAAAAAAAATCGAATGTTCTATCTCTGAAAGTTTGGGAGTTATGGTCCTAAGAAGTCCATTTTAAGCGAATAATTTGAACA
>CAKNXH010058292.1:42265-103927 GCA_932178445.1 Andricus quercusramuli | reverse complement strand
ATATATATATATATATATATATAGTTTTGGAGATATAAATTATTCCCTATGCATATCTGGTAAAAATGACCGAATAATTAATTAAAAAAGACTTAATTTTGAGTCGATCTAAAAAAACAATTCTCTGGCTGTAATTGAAGCAAAATTATGGCCTTCTGAATAAGGTCTTTTTTTATGAAATTTTGTTCAATATCAATTTTTAAAATGAAGTATATCGTTTTCCAAAAGAACTCATTTCCCGAACAAGTCAGGAGAACGTTGCCACCAGATAGGTTAAGGAGGACCTGATTTTTAGAAAATCTAACAAGAATAATGGTCTAGGTCTAATCACATCGAAATTATGGCCTTCTGTATATGATCCTTTTGTAATGAAATTATGTTAATTATCATTTTTTTAAACAAATTAAACACAAAATCAAAATCATATCAATTTTTAAAATAAAATATCACGTTTTCAAAAATAAATAAGTTCCTGAGCATTGGACATGATGCAGTCTGTTCACTCAGATTTTAAAGCCGTCTGGACAAAATATAAAGTCTCTAAGAATCATTCAGACTACGCAATCTCACGGCAAAAAAGTGCCGGAAATTTGCATTGACGATTCCGTGACTTCAAGCTATATCTAAAAGCATTTGAAAATTGAAAAATATCGTATTGGAAAATACTGCAAATAGTACTTGAAGAAATATAAGACTTTTTAGATTGTGTCCAGCATAGTCAGTGAAACACTCCTAGACTCCATAAAAAAAATATTACAGAAAGACTTGTAAGCCGTTCAACACTCCAATATTAATTAATTTATGCTAATAAAAAATAAAAAATTCTTTTTTAATTCTATAATATTCTCATCTTTAACTTAAATATTTATTTGAACATAATATAACACACATAATTACTACTTATATTATTCGCACGCTTTTTTCGCTTTAAAAAATCGGAAGCATGCTGCGGGGATTAGAACTACCTATCCTCTAGACACGAGACTAACGCAACTCATACCTAAGCGCTCAAGCCGCTCGGCTAATCATTCGCGCTGAAAATACGGTAAAAAATCTTGGCGTCGTGCTACAGCTGAAAACTGCATGGCCGCGTAAGAAGAATTTAAGTGAGGACTACGAATTAGACAACTTGCTGAAAGACTGACTTTGCATGATAAATTAAACACATTGTTTAAATACCTGAAAAATATAATTTTTCACGGAAAATTATTTTTTGACCAAGGGATGATTTTACGTGAAAAAATATGTTTTTTCTTTATTCAAACTGAAATTGTATGATAATTTTTTCAAATTTGTAAGGTATGAAATGAAAATTAATTGCATTGTTCGATTCTATGGAGAAAAATATAAAATCCATGTAATGAAAATTTTTTTTCAGATACTTTCATATGTAGTATAATAGTACATTGTGCGCCCAGGAACTTAAGTCGGTCATTATACGCCGCGTGTGCGTTTGCAATACAAGTCGTAGACGAGCGCGAGGCGAAGACGAGTATTGCAAACACACAAGGCGTAATGACCGACGTAGTTCCATGGTGCACATTATACTTTATACACCAAGGGCATAATTTGCAAGTTTTTTGCCCCCGATTATCATGTATCACAGGGAGGTCTGACGTGGCGAGTCGAATCGGTACAATTCACTTTTAGCGCCGGTTATAGTCACGGAGCTGGGTAGGTTCCCGTGTGCATTAATATATGCAAGAAAAAAAAGGGTGATTCTTATGTATTTTGAGCTGCTGAATCCGAATATGTCGGTCCTTTTTGCGAAAAAATGGTACGTTTTGTTTAAAACGCAATTGTTTAAACAAATTATGAACAAACGATTTTTTCGGCCAGGACAATTTTTTTTAGATAATCTGGCCCATTTTAGGAAGAAAATGTCTCCTGTCATTTTTTTGTAAAATACATATTTCAAAAGTTATAAATTTTCGAAGCACGAAAATTCGACGTTTTTTGCTATGTTTGGATGCTAATAACTTTTTAACTAATTAATATTTTTTGAAAAGGAAAGAACCATCTTATTCTTCAAGAGTAGCCCAACAACTTGATGTGTTTCAAAGTTGAGTCCGTGCCCTTTAAGTTCAAGTCCGCGCCCTCCGAAGTGAGCGCTTTTCTACTATTGTCTTTCTTGCTATTGCCGCTGACCAAACGTTCTGTCGTCCTTGTTCACCAGAACTCAGCTTCACGTCAGTCCTTTTTACACAAATGATACAATTATCTTCATCATATTGATGAGACAAGTGCATCGATTCCATTTTTAATTGATTAACAATGCTTTATCATTAACTAAAACTAAGATTTCGCTGCTCCTCCACACGCGCACCTGCAAGCTTAACTCGCCAACACTCGATCGGAAAACTTGTACAAACTTGCATCTCGCGCAGTGCAGAAAACATGTAAACATTATCTTTTTCAAGTTGGCAACACAGCGCGCCAAAATATTTTAAATATTACAACTGTATATTATAGTATTTATTTAATTTCTAATATTATCATATTTTAGCAAAAATATTCATTGTTCGTAATATTTATTCACGTGATGTAATATAAACTATTCTCGTAAAAAAATAAACTGCTACGAAATTATCAGTGTCGCATTCGATTTCTAATTTAATTACCATTCTATTGTAATATCCTGTCATTACATTTAAACTATATACAAGCAACTCCAATGGAATATTATTTCTTGGCCAATATTTTCAATCCTATATCAAAGAAAATAAATCCGTGTAAAAAGAACCTCCCCGTACATTTTACATTACTTCGATGGTTTCTCTGTTACCAAATACACAATGCGTGGCCCCTAAGATTAAACCGAATTATAATTTGAAGGATTATTGTTTAAAGGTTATGCTCTTTAAACAAATATCATGCTGTAAAGTATAGAAGCGTTCGCGTGCGCGAGTCGCATCGTCAGACTCGCGGCGCGCTTGACGCTCGGGGCTCGCTTTTCGCAATAATTAGCAGCGAAAAGCGCTCACTTCGGAGGGCGCGGACTTGAACTTAAAGGGCACGGACTCAACTTTGAAACACATCAAGTTGTTGGGCTACTCTTGAAGAATAAGATGGTTCTTTCCTTTTCAAAAAATATTAATTAGTTAAAAAGTTATTAGCATCCAAACTTAGCAAAAAACGTCGAATTTTTGTGCTTCGAAAATTTATAACTTTTGAAATATGTATTTTACAAAAAAATGACAAGAGACATTTTCTTCCTAAAATGGGCCAAATTATCTAAAAAAAATTGTCCTGGCCGAAAAAATCGTTTGTTCATAATTTGTTTAAACAATTGCGATTTAAACAAAACGTACCATTTTTTCGCAAAAAGGACCGACGTATTCGGATTCAGCAGCTCAAAATACATAAGAATCACCCTTTTTTTTTCTTGGACATATTAATGCACACGGGAACCTACCCAGCTCCCGGACTATTTAAGAAGATTTTAACTGAGCCGCTTGATATTTGCTCGTCTTAAAATTTTTGAAAAATATGAAAATTTTGCATATTTTTGAAAATTTGAAATTTTTTGGGGGATTTGAGTAATTTTTGAAAATATCTATAATTTTCAAAATTTTCTTGAATTTCAAAAAATATCCAAAAATTTCAAAGATTTTCAAAAATCTTCAAAATTTTCAAAAATTTGCAAAATTTCTTGAATTTTCAAAAATTTTCAAAATTTCCAAAATTTGCAAAATTTCTTGAATTTTCAAAAATTGTAAAAAATTCTATAATTTTCAATAAAGTTCGAAATTTTTTAATTCTCAACATTTTTAAAAATTTTCTAAATTATATCAATAAATTATTGATAAACAAAATTTTTAACTTGGGTAAAAACTTACTCGCGTTAACACTCTTAAAAGATGAAAGAATTATTGAGTTAGATTCGAAAATACTTTGTATAGATTGTTATTAAAGAAATTGTTATTTTATATGAAATTTTTGATAAGAAATAGAAATTTTAACAACAATCCATGAAAAGTATTTTAGATTCTATATCAGAATAATAAATTTTGTTAAATAAATAAGGAAATTGTTTATACAATTGTTGAGTATGTTTTTGGAAAAAATAACTCAGATATTTGATTCCTAATATCTCGCGGACCTCTCAGTGTTTCAAGAAGTATTAGTGGTGACTTGATTAACTTTTGAAAAACTTTCTATACTATTAAAATTATAAATGTGAAGATGGCTTTTATGCAAATGTTTTTGTAATGAAAAACAAACACGTTTTATTCTGTTATGAGACACATTCTTATATTTTATTTTAATATTTTTATCAATATTTTATATACAGAAGTACGAACTTGAAATCAAAATCTGCTTATATACAATTTTTTGAAATGTAATAATAGGCATCTTATAATTTATTTTGAATTGAAATAAGTGTATTACAAGTAATATCGCGAAGATTGAGAAAGACGTAGGAATACTTAATACCACTAAAAATTTTGAAGCCTGTGAATGTTCGCTTAAAAACACAATCGTGCAACTTTGTTAAAGGAATTTGCTATCTAGTAGAATAAGGTTGCTACTGAGTCGAAGTTTTCAACTCATCTAAATCTTGAAGATTTAAATCCTTTATGCGACTAGTTGTAAAAATAAATGATCGATTTTAAAATTAAAGGAAGGCATACCTTTTTTATCATAAATAATAATTTTAAATCGTTCTTATTTGTATGCCTTTTACAATCACTTTTTGTTGGAAACAATTTATTTCTACATTTAATCGTTTTAAATGAGCAAGCCAATGTTAACCAGTCTGGATGCCGACTTGACGCATGCGCAGTGAAAAAAGATCCGAGTTTTGGGAGCACTGAATCTTCATCCAGTGTCTACTACCTTTATACCAATGCGAATTTGTCACTGAGCACCACTGAGAGCGCCTCTGCAAATTCTCGCAGATAGTCATAGAGTATACATTTTTTTTTGTAAACTGTCTCATAGGAATTCCAAGACCAATGTTCCTTGACTCTGCTTGAAAACTTCCATGACTTTTCTTTATTTTTTCATACAAATTTATGACCACTGCATAGAAAGTATACGAGACTTTATAAAAATAATGGCCCGTCCAAAAGTCCAGCGCTAATCTAGGAAATGTTCCAAGTCTTATATTTTCCGTACAGGCTACAACGTGCATTATGTGCATATGCCTTCATTCATTTTAAGCTCACAATCATGTTTTCATAATATCGCTAATAAAAGTTTTCAGGTAATAATTAAATTAATTAAGTCTTCATTCAATTCAAGCACAAGATACACAATATGATAAAAACATTTTTTTATGTCTCATCCTCCAGAAACGAAACATTAAAAAAAAATTCAGCAAAATTCCATGAAAAGCGTTATTTTTAGGAGGCCACAATTTCGATGCGATTAGAGCTGGAGGATTTTTTTTTAGATTTGCTGAAAATCAGGTCCTCCTTAACCTATCTGGTGGCAAATTTCTCCTGATGTGCTCGGGAAATGAGTTCTTTTAAAAAACGATATATTTTATTCGAATAATTGATATTGAACAAAATTTCATAAGAAGGGCCACATTCAGAAGGCCATAATTTTGATTCCATTACAGCCAGAGCATTGCTTTTTTTTATCTACTCAAAATCAAGTCTTTTTCAAATAGCTCACTGGCAATTTTCACCTAAAACGCGAAGGAAATAAGTTCTTTTGAAACACGAGAAATTTAATTTATAAAATTGATATTAAACACAATTTCATTAAAAAGGTCCATACACAAAAGGCCATAATTTTGGTTCTATTTGAGCTAAAGCAGTGTTTTTTTTTATATTTTAAAAATTAAGTCTTCTTTAATTAATTATTTGGCCATTTTTACCAGATATGCATAGCGAATGAGTTATTTCTCCAAAACCATTTTTTTTTTCATTCAAATTCTTCGCCTAAAATCGACTTCTTAGGACCATAACTCCCAAACTTCAAGGAATAGACCATTCGATTTTTCTTTTCATTTTGCAGAAAATTTGAAGCACATTAATTCTTGTTAAGGTCTTTGGGACATAGAATGAACTGGAATAAGGCAATTTTCAAAAAACTGATTTTTTCCCACTTTTTTCACCATTTTTCAAAAATATTGAAGGGTTTCAGATATCGTAAGATGTTCAGCGCCTGTAGCCCTTTTTTGGATACCATATTGAATGGTTTGAGGCAATAAAATTCCACGTTCAACTTATTTCATTAAAATATGTTGATCGACCTCTCCAAAAAAAAATCAAAGAAAGAGTTTTCTCAAAAAGGGCCGAAGCGATTTTTTTCTTTTCGGGTTCAAAATGATTGTGGGGCACCTCAGAAGTATATTCAGAAAAAAACCGGCATATGCAATAGGGGGGGGGGGGGATCACACGAAAGTTTCCAAATAGAATCGTAATAGCGCGGAAAAGTTGCTACCCGTCGCCCTGATGGCAATACAATTTTTTTTTCTAAAGCGGACAATATTTTCCGGTCGCACGTCGCGTTCATAGTTTAGAAAAATCTTCAAAAATTGAACACGTTTTGGGATTCTTTCTTAGTAAGTTATAGTAATCGAATTTCGTTCAAAATCGGTATGTGACCTCTTCTAAATATCCTTGGACCTGAAAAAAAGATTCCCCTTCTCATCCCACTCTCCTGGCCGGGTGGGGGGAGGGGCAAATATCGTAAACAGGAGCCATTTTATGGTCGTTATTTTCCTCGTATGAAGTGTGCTGGAGCGAACGGCTAAGGCGTTAAAAGTGTTAAAATATATCATATTTAGAACAGTATTACGTAAATATATATCAGCCGCAATATGATGGGAGGGGAGGGGGGATGTGAGCCTCAGCGAGGGTTGACCAATGGCCAAGCTGGGTGGGCGGCAGCCGGTTCTAGGAATTCGCCTTACCCCTGCGCGCAACGTGCCAACAAGACAAGTCGAGACGTGTCGAATTTGAGTGTTTTACTGTGCATTTTAGTGTTGATTAGAGAAGGAGTTTGATTGACAATGACGTCGAGGACGCTCGGTCAAAAACTTCGTTGTCCTTTATTTGGACCGCCTAAAAGTCTGAAAAAACAGATTCTTGTTTCACATGCTGATGTTTTGCTACACTGCCAGCATGTTAGATATTCTTTAGCCCTGGCTTTGGCCAGTCCAATACAGTATGTCAGCTTCTCTTCAGTAGGTAATGTCGTTGCTGATGATATAGAGTCCATTTACACTAAGGAATCTTTGCCGAAGGTCTCTCGCACGAGAATTATACGACTTATCAAAACTCTTTACGATGGCTGAAGTTGATAAGATGGCTGTTTAGTAGACAAGAGGTTAGATAGAGGCTGAAGGAGGTAGTGAAGAAAGTATGGAGGGGCGAGGGATTCCCAGAAGGGTGGAGAGAAGGGTTAATATTGCCACTGTATAAGAAAGGAGATAGGGATCGACAGGAAAATTATAGAGGGATTACGCTAATGAATACGGCGTATAAAGTATACGCGATAGTGGTGGCAGAGAGACTGCGGAAGGATGTCGAGGGAAAAGGAATATTGCCGGAGACGCAGGCGGGCTTTAGGGCGGGTAGGAGTACTATCGACAATATCTACGTTCTGCAGCACGTGGCGGGTAGAGAATTAGCGAAGAAGGCACGAGAGTGTACGCGTTCTTTGTGGATCTCAAAGGCGCGTTTCCTTCGGTGGATAAGGGGAGGTTGTGGGAGGCGATGGAGGATAGGGGTTGTAAAGAGGCCTGATTGAGAGGGTAAGGGAGATATATGAAGAGACCAAAGACAAGGTAACAGGAGGAGAGGGGATTTCGGAGGGATTCTTGATGGATAGGGGTTTAAGGCAAGGGTGTCCACTTGGCCCAACGCTTTTTGCGATTTTAATTACGGATATGGAAAGTAAGCTGGAGGTCGGGGTGGTAGGAGGAGTCGAGATAGAAGGGGTTAGAATTTGGCAACTAGCGTATGCAGATGACATAGTGTTGCTGGCAAGTAGCGAAGAGGCCCTAAAAGTGGTGATGAAGAAGTTGAGTAGATACCTGGATAAGAAGGGTTTAGAGCTGAATGCGGGAAAGTCCAAGGTTATGGTGTTGTGGAAAGGAGGGGGAAGGGATGAGGGAGGGGAGTGGAAGTGGAAGGGAAAGGAGGTGCAGGAGGTAAAAGAGTTTGTGTAACTGGGCTTCGTGTTTCCGAGAAATGGGGGAGTGGATGGTCACATAAAAGAGAGAGTGAAGAGGACAAATGTGGTGATGAGGCAGGTGTGGGGGTTGAGAAAGAAGTTATTCGCAGACGATTTTGGAAGGAGAATGAAATTGTTTGATTCACTAGTGATGAGTGTGCTTTGTATGGGTAGAGGTGTTGGGGTGGAAGGAAAGTGAAGAGTTAAATAGAACGCAGGAGAGGTATGTAAAGTGGACCCTGGGGTTGGCAAGGAACACGCCTAATTATATTTTCAGTAAGGAGACGGGGAGAACGAGTGTAGGGATTCTAGCAGGGAGGCAAGCGTTAAATATGAGGAGAAATTTTTGGGAGAGGGGGGAAGTAGGCTGGCGAGGGAGTGCTGGTGGGAGAAAGACAACAGCAGAGGGGGTGGGAAGATGGACGTTGAGAGGGAAAGGTACTTTAGAACGAATGGACTGCAGATGGATGAAGTGAAAAGAATGCACGAGGAAGGGAGAAATGTATATGAGTTGGTTAAGAAAAACGGCATGGGGAGAGAGAAGACAGAAGGGGAAGAGAGAATAAGAGATTCAAGGTTTAACGGGAACTATGTGTGGATTATGCCAAGGGCAAGAGCGCAATATTTATGTGAGAAAGGAGAGAAAGGAAGTCAGGAGCTTATAGCGAGGATGAGGTGTAGATGCATGGAGGGTTTCAATAGGTTCTGGCTCTCTCGGGAGAAGCGGATGTGTGAACTGTGTGGGAAGGGCGATGCAAGAGTGGAGCACTGGTTGGAGGAGTGCGTAGAGGTGAAAAGGAGTGAGATAAGTATGGAGGTATTGATGGATGAAGAGGCGGAAAAAAGGGCAGCAGCATGGGTGAAGGGAGTGTTGGGTAAGATGGAGAAGAAGAGAAGAAAGGAGGAAGAGGAATGGAGAAGGAAAGATTGTAAATCGGAGAGGAATTAGATACAAGTTGTAAATATTGTAAATAGTAGATTAGTAGGTATTAGCCGCGAAAACAGAGGTTGGCAAGCGAGGCAACGCGAGAAAGTAGGGACATGAGAGCAGGCTGAAAAATAAACGTTTATCTATCTCTATCTTTAAAAATTGTTATTTATTATTTTTTTGTAACACGTCATTCACCTTAAGTTCTCTTTCACTTCACCTTAACTTTGCGAACATAAAATTATTTGTTTAACTATTTGTTTTCTTCCGGCGAAGGCTGCAAACGGGAGGTGTTAGCTGTCTGCGTTGTCCTATTCTGATCGGATATGTTCGGTGACGTATCTCCGACTTGGCTGCGTGATTGCTGCTATGCTGCTATGCTTCTTTTCTTTCCTCGTCTTCTTCTGAGTCTTACTATGCTGTTTTATAGGCTCTAGGATTTTACCGCGATTTTTTGCGTACCCAAAATTCTTAGTACGGAACTGTCTGATAATCGGGTTTACGTAGAATAAGGCGTATTTAATTCAGCTCTTAACTTTACCGAATACCTTACAAGTTTCTTATTTCACGAACTTTCCGTAGAGAAGTTCGGAGTCCTTCCTGGGAGAACCGTAGTTCTCAATATTGTATTCGAGGTTCGAATGGAAGATAGGGCCTTTTGATTCCTTGTATTGCTGTAGCTAATTCTTCAAAGGATCGTTTGCCATCAGCCTGACAGGATCGCCAATTTGTAACAGGGTGAGGGCAATGATTTCACTTTCTTACCCTTCTTAAGCGTGAAGGTAATCTTTATTTTGCCTCTTAGTTGCTAAGACGGAGTTGGATAAGATTCTGGCTAGGGAGGCCGAAAGACTAAAATGTTCCATCAGCTACAGGTCCCCTAGAACAGTCCTACACTATAATGTGGAGGGGGTTAAGAGGAGAACGGTGGACTAAACCTACCTTTCCACATTCTTCTACTCTACATTTCCCAAATGCTTATACGTTCCTTACACCTGATCAGTATGAATTATTTCTGGGCATCCAAATCGTGAAAGGAAATGTTCGGCAAGGGCTGTGGCTATAGTTGTTATTTCGATATTTTTTAAAGGTATTGCATCTCAATATTTTGTGAGATTATCTTGAATATTTATTAAATATTTGTTTCTTAGTTCAGTTTCAGGTAAGGGACCTAAAATGTCAATTTGAGTTTTTTTCGAAGGCCTTTGAAGGCGCGTCAGTAACTTTCATTGGTACTTTCACTCGTATTCTGAAAGTTGGGTCAAAATATCTCAAGTATGAAACTTTTGAATCGATAGTTCTATTTTTAATCAATTTATACAGTTTTCGATTCGTTTTTATATCAAAATAACTCCCTAGAATATTTTGGCAAAAAATTCATTTTTTTAAAGTTATTAAGAATCAAAGTTCTTGATTATTTTATTTCAAAAATTGATTACTCGCGAACGGTTCATCGAAATTCAATAATTATGTTATGAGAATTTTTTTACGAAGTATACTTTACCCTAAAAAATTGTACGGAGTAAAAAACATTAATTTATTGTTTAAGTAATCGTTAGTTTCAAACAATTGAAATTTAATTAAACTAATTATTAGTTCAAAAATTATTGATTTTTTTGTGACCGCACTCCGACCTGCAGCGCTGGTTGAGCACTCATGATTATGTAAACAAATGCATAGTTTGGGCGTTTATTTCAAGAAAGTAATCGTTTTTCTTTCTTAGTAACTTTACATTATATGACTGGTCACATTTGGTGACGAAGAATTGTCATTTGATATTATTTGTTTATGTTGCAAACAAATATTATAAACGAGTGCATAGTTTGACCATTTATAGATAGAAAGTGATGATTTTTCTTTCCAATCGTCTTCAAATTACATAAGTGGTGATATTTCGTGAAGAAGAATTGTGATTTGATATTATATGGTTATTTTATAAAAAAATGCACAGTTTAGCCATTTGTAGACAGAAGGTAATCTTTTTTCATTATTTCCTTCAAATGATGTCACTAGAAATGTTTTGTGATGTTCTAGAAGAATTAGCTTCCAAGTTGTACTTGTCAATCATTTCAATCATTTCAGGATCCACTTTAAATTCATTCTTGCTCCCCTTTTGCCTGAAAGAGGTCACTAAACATCACCACTTCTGTAGTTTGGAGACGATTAGAAAGAAAAACGATCACTTTCTATCTATAAATGGTCGAATCATGCATTTGTCTGTGAGATTTGTTTATGACATAAACAAATAATATCGATTGACAATTCTTCGTCACTAAACATCACCACCTATTTAATTTGAAGACGATTAGAAAAAAAAAGATCACTTTCTATCTATAAATTTTCAAATTATGCATTTGTTTATCAAATTTGTTTATAACATGAACAAATAATATAGACTGACAATTCTCCGTCCAAAGGGCTGTTCACTCTCGAGTTGAGACTCGTGTGATCGGATACTCCATGCGACTCGGCTGAACTCCAGCGACTCGTAACGACTCGCGATCGCTTGCGCTTTGGAGTATTATCATGTTGTTTGTAAAATGCCGGAAAATGATGACTCCTTAGCAACTCTTACACCTTGGCTAACTCTTTTAAATCCTGCGAACTCTCTCTCTCATTTTAGAGTCGCGATAGAGTTACTCTAGGAGTATTTAAATCGCTCGAGTCTCAACTCGAGAGTGAATAGCCCTTTGTCTCCGTCACCAAATATCACCAGTCATATCATTCAAAGTTATATGAAAGAAAAACGATTACTTCCTTCCAATAAACGCGTAAACTATGCATTTGTTTACATAATCGTGCGTTCTCGACCAATGCTGGAAGTCGAAGCGCAATCATAAAAAAATCAATAAATTTTGAACTACTGTAAAATACTAACTTCTTTTCTTACAAACATTTTCGGAAGATATTGCAGAATCTATTGCAACGTGGAAGAATTCTTTAACAGGAAAAGAAGTTCAATTAATTTTCATTTGATAAAACAAACGATTATTTCAACAATAAAAAAATATTTCTTACTACGGAACAATTTTTTTATTGTAAAGTATACTTCGTAACAAAAATTGTAATCACTCAATTATTGAATTTCGATGAACCGTTCGCGAGTAATCAATAAAAAAATTAATGATAAAGTACTTTGATCGTTAATAACTTGAAAAAAAATAAATTCTTTGCGAAAATATTTTAGGGGATTTTAAATTAAGATCGAACAGAAATCTATTTTATCATGAATAATTTTATGCAAAATGAGCATGAAAAAGATTCAGAATTAAAAAACTGACTTCTAAACTACCTCTCTTTTCGGATCATTAGAGAAAAAATAACCAATTGAAAAAGAGGGATAAAAGGAGAAAAAATCAACCAAAACCAACCTCTTACTTTTTCCTTCATCCGTCTGTTTTATACTACCATGGAACCAACATGTTTCAAAGTCAATTCACACCCGACACTCATTGAAAAGCTGTTGAAAGAACACAGTCACGAAAAATTGTGGAAATTTTGTTTTAATTTTTATTAAAAAAGAACAATTATTTTAAATGAAAGTATCACTAACAAAAATTACTTGGTGAAGTATTCAAAGTACAGAGGGATAGAGAGGGAGAGGAAGGAGAGGGGGGGAAGAGACGGAGCGAGAAAGAAAACAACCTTTATATTTTTATAGCTTTTCGTTTGTCAGGACAAGTGACACAGTTTCTAACAAATCTCTCGAACTAACCCAAAACATCATAAAATGCACAGGTTACAAAAAATTTTACAGATCTGGGAAAAAAGCACAAAATATAAGAAATCGTTCCAAAAATCATTATCAATTATTCAGAAATGAATACAAAAATAAGATATCAAAAGTGATCTGAAAATAAAAGACATGAGTAAAAAATAAAAAAAAATAGAAAATTCAGCATAAAATTATTACAAAAGTACTCATTGGTACATAAGAAAAATTATGCACATATTGTAACGAATAATGGGCTCAAAAGGCGCCACCAACCTTTCCCAAAGATTCTCGAAGTGAAGGAATTGTCGGGAGAGGGGAGAACAACAGGGTGGTCATAAGCACCAACCAAAAGAACAGAAGCCAGCATCCAGTGCCGAATTAGCCAACGAAGACCAACCTGAAGAGGAGGATGAATTTTTGACAAGTGTCAACTACGTGGTTCGTATAGACGACGAGACCTTCAGCATGGACTTAACGACGAGACTCGACAGTGAGAGCCCCATCAGCTTCATAAAAAGGAGGTTTGCGAATCCTGCGGCGATGAAGGTAAGTGATTCAGGTTGTCATGATTACGCGGGTATAAATAATTCGAAATAAAAAATATATGGGATTTCGGAAGTGAGCGCGAATTTCGGAAAGGGGTCCAGAGACGTGCGATTATATATAGTGCATGATAGCACAATGGAAACGTCTGTAATCTTTGGGTGCGATGCCCTCAACAAATTCGGATTAACCCTCCAGTACTAGCGTACGCGGCAAAAGGATCGCACGTTTTTTCAAAATGGCCGAAACTCTTTATATCGAATGGAACTGCCCAACGAGCCCCTTGTATTTCCAAATCAAGCCACACGACAGCGCCACGGTAGATTTTTTTCACTCATTCGAACAGTGAGCAATGGAACGCCTAAGTAGAAAGGTGCTTTCTTGCGGACTTTTGCTTCGCAAAATACTGCTCCAAAACTTTATCAGTCTCTTGTTATTGCCCTGAATCCTTCAGTTGTTAATATTTGCATACATACTCGTATTTTTTTAATGAGTGTGGGTACATATTTTGCGTTTATGTTCATGGTTTTCGGATGGAAATTTATCGCCGAATTGAACGAAAGCAACCACGTTTTTGTAGCTTTCATTGTTTTCGAGATGTAGATTTCGGAATAAAAAAAAAAGCGTGCCGTGGCCGTTCGCCGCAGCGCAAGTGCTAGAGTGACTCCAAAAGGCGCGAGTACTTGAGGGTTAAGGTTAATCAAGAGCTCTGAAAGTGTTGAGAGAACTGCTTGAGAGATTTTAAATATGGAAGTAGAAGTCTGTGTAGCTAATAAAGTTGATTGTCTCAGCATTAATCCGAATATCTGGAAAATTATTGCGACCGATTAAATTCGATGATTTTCGAGGACTATGTGAAGCCAGAGCGACCCGAGAATCCGAAAGACGACGCGGAATTTAGGATCAATTTAAAAGAAGAAAAAACTTTTTAGTTTCGTCCGACTCGACTTTCGTATTCAGAGAAGTCAACGTTAAGAAATATTTCAGACGATCTAATTGAGAAAAAACAGATGCGAGCCAGCGGATCAGAATATGCGTCTTCAGTTGTAATGGTTAAGAAAAAGAATGGAGGAACGAGAATGTATGTAGATTTCCGCGCACTTGATAAGCTTATTGTTAAGGATAATTATCCTTTGCCGTTGATGGAAGATTTACTTGATGTTCTAAGTGGGAAAAAGTGGTATAGTCGTTTGGATTTGAAGGATGAGTTTCATCATATAGTAGCAGCTGAGGTATGGCGTAAATGTCCCTCGTTTGTTACCCCATTTGGGCAGTTTGAATATTTGTGTATGCCATTTGGCCTCAAGACCGCACCATATAGTTTACAATAATTCGCAAACACAGTCTTGAAGGATTTGATTGGCTCGGGTGATATTGTTGTATACATGGACGACATATTGGTCGCCACGGAAACAATTGAACATCATTTAGCGATTTTGAATAAAATATTCAAGCTCTTCGTGAATAATAAGATGAAGCTTCTATTGGACAAATGCGATTTTCTATCTACCCAAATAGATTTTCTGGGTTATGTGGTTAGTGAAGAGGGTATACCACCTTCAGAGGAGGGGATTGCTGCCGTAACTAATTTTCCGCTACCTAGGGACGTAAAGGGAGTACAGATTTTTCTAGGTATTGCACAACATTTTCGTAAATATATCGAAGGTTTCTCCATCCTAGCAAAGCCAATGTATGACATTGTATGAAAGGGAGCAAAATTTGAATTCGGAGAAAAACAGAAAGCATCTTTTGGAATCCTGAAACAGGAATTAATCGAAGCCCCAATCTTAGCATTGTACGATCCACGACACGAGACAGAGCTACATTGCGATGCTAGGTCGCACGGTTCTGGTGTTATCTTGATGCAGAGGAAAAAGGATTTGAAGTTCCACCCGGGTTTTTATTTTTCCAAAAGGACCAGAGACATAGAGTCTCGCTATCACAGTTTCGAACTCGAAATGCTAGCAATTGGCTATGCTGTGAGGCGATTCCGCGTGTATTTACAAGGGATAAAATTTAAAAAAGTAACTGATTGTAATTCGTTAGCCCTTGCATTGAAGAAAAAGGACATAAACCCTAGAATTTCCAGGTGGGTATTGGAACTTCAAAACTTTGATTACACAACTGAACATCGCGCTGGAGCAAGAATGACACATGTCGATGGGCTGAGTCGATCCCATTGGGTGGAGGTAATTGAAGATAATTCTTACGAAACGAATTTAAGAGTAGCACAAAATAGAAATGAAGTCATAGTCAAAATGAGGGACAAAATTGAGAGAAGAGAGGATAAATTCTATGAATCGCGAAATGGAGTTTTCTATCGAAAAATTGACAAAGGAGATACACTTTTGTTTTATGTGCCGTTGCCTATGGAGAAAAATGTCATTTTTAAGTATGATGATGAACTGGGACATCAAGGTATTTCTAAAGTGTATAACACATTGCGCCTGAGTTATTGGTTTCGGGAAATGCGTAACAAAATCACAGAGCACATAAAAAATTTCTGTAAATGCATCACTTTTACACCGACGTCGGGTAAGGTCGAGGGGTTTATTCGGGCAATCCCGAAAGGTGATGAACCGTTCAAGAGTATTCACGTGGATCACATTGACATTTTCGATTCTCGAGTTAAATCTAAGAAACACATATTAGTGGTCATTGATGCCTTTACGAAATTTACGAAATTGTACCCGACAAAATAAACGACGTCGGCTGAAGCGATCGCATGTTTAAAAAGGTACTTTGCGGATTACAGCAAGCCTAGAGTTTTGACCATGAATAGAGGAACTGCGTTTAACTCGCAAGAATTCCAAGATTTTCTGTTGGGTTATGATATTGTATTTCATAGAGTAGCTACAGCGTCGCTTCAAGCGAATGGGCAAGTCGAAATAATAAATAAAAATCTCGCGTAAATGTTAGGAAAACTGAGCGATCATGCGTGTGGTATGACGTGGCCCAAAGTGATCACTGAGGTCGAATATGGCCCGAATAATACGATACATGGTTTTACGTGTGAGACTCCGAGTAATTTATTGTTTGGTATAAGTCAAAGAGGTCAAGTTAACGATCACATAAAGGAATATGTCGATTCGATTGTGAACAGTCGCATGAGAGATTTAGGTATTCTGCGCGCCAAAGCGAATGTTAAATTACGAAAAGCGCAAGATGTGTGTGTAAACAACGCGAATAAGAAACTAAGAGAGGCCACAGAATATGAGATTGGTGATTATGTATGTATGTATTCCATTAAGCCATTTCCCTTTCAGGGTAGGCGTGACACTACCCGATTCGGGTAGTGTTTCTAGGTGGATAGTTTCTTGTAGTAAATAACTACAAGCGTGGGCTCACCACACCCATGATGCCAACAGCACGCAGTAGTATTTTCGAACGGTCACCCATCCAAGTACTAACCGTGCCCAACACTGCTTAACTTCAGTGATCTAACGAGAACTGGTGTTTCCAGCGTGGTATGGCCGTTGATGTAATGGTTAGAAATTTTGATTCAACGAAATGCGTCTCTCCAAAACTTATTCCGCGTTTTGAAGGACCTTATGTAATGTAAACTAAAGTCCTAAGAAATCAAAGATATGTCATTGCGGATATCGAGGGACATCAGTTCACACTGCGAAAGTACGAGGGTGTGATAAAGTAACATGATCTCCGGCGACGGAGAATTGGCAGGAAAGGCCGAAAACTGTAACGAATCGATGGGCTCGAAAGGCCCCACCGACTTTTCCCGAAGATTGTCGCAGTGAAGGAATTTTCGGGAGAGGGGAGAACAATAGGGTGGTTTACGGGTCCAGGGGCGATCGCTTGGGCAGTGCGTTGCCAATCGCCATTTCGATAAATACGTTGAAAGGATCTATTTTAATTGTAACCTTCTAAAATAAAGCTTCGGTACTTAGATCTCAAAACTGAGCATTCCTGATTACTGACGCCCACAGTGAACTAAAATATGTTACAATATTTTGTATATATGGTATCTTCCTCAGAATACCTTTGGTTATAGGCAACGAGGATATAACAACTTATTTTTGATAAGTGTCTGCGTGATTTCTAAATTGGTACAATATGTACATCACATTGGCAACCTTATTTTCCAATATGTACCGGCAAGACATGTTTAACAAAATTTCAAAAACATATATCATGTATAAATATAAACATTTTCAATTTTTGTTAAAAACCTGAAAATATGTAAATTATGAATATTAGAGAAGGAAAAAAGATCATAGTGCCCAGATCTAATGTTCGTGGGTGATTCAAAACCAATCTATTTAGATTATTACATTTCCACAAATAGGAAAAAGAAACAATCAAAAAAAAATTTTCATGTCTTCCAAAAATTTCTAAAATTTATGCATTCTTATTACAGAAAATTTTTTTTTAAATAAAAAGATTTCTTTCAAGAAATTGAGGTAAGATTATTTGGACTCAATTAAAAGAAATCAGAAAATATTCAAGAGCAAACCCTGCAGATTGGAACGAATCATTTGTTTAGTGTCTCTATTTAAAAATTTTTAAATTAAGATCCAACAGAAATCTATTTTATCACGAATAATTTTATGCAAAATGTGCATGAAAAAGATTCAGAATTAAAAAACAGACTTCTAAAATACCTCTCTTTTCGGATCATTAGAGAAAAAATAACCAATTGAAAAAGAGGGAGAGAAGGAGAAAAAATCAACCAAAAACCAACCTCTTACTTTTTCCTTTATCCGTCTTCTTTATACTACCAGGGAACCAACATGTTTCAGAGTCAATTTAGACTCCCTCATCAGGGATTATTTATAGGAAACTACAAGGTATGATAAATATATTATTATGTTAATTGAAAAAAACTGAACATAATACCTGCAAATAAAAATAATATCTATACTTATTAGAAAATAAGGTTGCCAATGAGATGTACATATTGTACCAATTTAGAAATCACACAGACACTTATCAAATAGTACATTTCGTCACTAGTGTGGACTGACGGCCTTTTTAAAATGAGCGCAATGTTTTGTAACGAGTCGTAGGTAAGGGCGCCGTGGACGCCCAAACCGGAGACGAGTTACAAAAACATGGCGCGAGTTTCAAAAAGAAAAGCCGTCAGTCCACAGGAGTCACGAACGATACTTTTCAGAACAAAATCATAAATGGCGTGATTTCATTGTCTCCATGGAAAAATGCAAAATCACGTTTTGAGTCGGTAAAGGTACGCATGACCCCTGCTGCGTTTTGTGCTAACGAGAGTGAATGAGACAACAAAGTATAATGAGCGAGGCGATAGGAACACGCTGTACTCTGCGTGAGAAACATCGACTGACTAATCCGCCATGAATTCTCCTGCTATCTTTGTCTACCACGATCTCTCTCTAGCCAACTCTAGCGTTACGAAAATAATCAGAGCTCGCACAAACAAAGCTCTTTTTTGAACTCTACGTCACGCCGTGCTTAATGAACCCTATTTTTTAACTCATCCAACGCACCGCAGACGCCGCTCAAAAAGCGCACTTTTGCGTTTGTCTATGGAGGCATGAAAACACGCCATTTTTATGATTGCGTTCTAAAAAATAAGTTTTTATACCCTTGTTGCCTACAACCAAAGGTATTCTGAGGAAGATGTCATCTATACAAAATATGTGCATAATTTTTCTTATGTACCAATGAGTACTTTTGTAGTAAGCTTATGCTGAATTTTCTATTTTAAAAATTTTATTTACTCATGTCATTTATTTTCAGATCACTTTTGATATCTTATTTTTGTATTCATTTCTGAATAATTTATAATGCTTTTTGGAACGATTTCTTATATTTTGTGTTTTTTCCCAGATCTGTAAACAAATTTTGTAACATGTATATTTTATGATGTTTTGGGTTAGTTCGAGACGTTCGTTGGAAACTATGTCACTTGCCCTGACAAACGAAAAGCTATACAAAAATAAAGGGTCTTTTCGATTCGAGTCTCGTCGTGAAGTCCATGCTGAAGGTTTTCGTCGTCTATACGAACCACGTAGTTGACACTTGTCAAAAATTCATCCTGCTCTTCAGGTTGGTCTTCGTTGGCTAATTCGGCACTGGATGCTGGCTTCTGTCCACTTGGTTGGCGCTTATTATATGACCACCCTGTTGTTCTCCCCTCTCCCGACAATTCCTCCACTTCGAGAATCTTCGGGAAAGGTCGGTGGCGCCTTTTGAGCCCATCGATTCGTTACAATATGTGCATAATTTTTCTTATGTACCAATGAGTACTCTTGTAATAATGTTATGCTGAATTTTCTATTTTTTTAAATTTTTTGCTCATGTCTTTTATTTTCAGATCACTTTTGATATCTTATTTTTGTATTCATTTCTGAATAATTGATAATGATTTTTGGAACGATTTCTTATATTTTGTGCTTTTTTCCCAGACCTGTAAAATTTTTTATAACCTGTGCATTTTATGATGTTTTGGGTTAGTTCGAGAGGTTTGTTAGAAACTGTGTCACTTGTCCTGACAAACGAAAAACTATAAAAATATAAAGGGTGTTTTCTTTCTCGCTCCGTCTCTCTCTCTCCCCCTCTCCTTCCTCTCCCGCTCTATGCCTCCCCCTCCCTCTAAAAAGTGGGAGGAAACGATTTCTAAAATATGGTATGCTTGGAGAGTTTTCGAGTTAAAAAACCAGTTTATTATTCCTCGATACTTTGAATACTTTTGTAATCTTATTATACATAATTATTTTTCTATATCTTGGTCAATTTTTTACTAATGAATGCAAAATTAGATTAAGTTATTTTTTTTAAAGTGATATATGTTGTGTGTATATGTGTAAGTGAGTGTACACGTATAGATATTATTTTTATTTGCAGGTATTATGTTCTATTTTTTTTCAATTAACATAATAATATATTTATCATACCTTGTAGTTTCCTATAAATAATCCCTGATGAGGGAGTCTAAATTCACTCCAAAACATGTTGGTTCTCTGGTAGTATAAAGAAGACGGATGAAGGAAAAAGTGAGAGGTTGGTTTTTGGTTGATTTTTTCTCCTTTTCTCCCTTTTTTTAAATTGGTTATTTTTTCTCTAATGATCCGAAAAGAGAGGTTGTTTAGAAGTCTGTTTTTTAATTCTGAATCTTTTTCATGCTCATTTTGCATAAAATTATACATGATAAAATAGATTTCTGTTAGATCTTAATTAAAAATTTTTTAAATAGAGACACTAAACAGACGATTCGTTCCAGTCTGCAGAGTTTGTACATGAATATTTTCTGATTTCTTTTAATTAATTCTAAATAATTTTACCCCAATTTCTTCAAAAAAATCTTTTTATTTAAAAATTTTTTTCCTGTAATAAGAATGCTTTAAATTTTAGCAATTTGAGAAATACATAAAGAAATTGGTTGAATTGCCTCTTTTTCCTATTTGTGGAAATGTAATGATCTGAATAGATTGGTTTTGAATCACCCAAAAATATTTTAGGGGAGTTATTTTGATATAAAAACTAATCGAAAACTGTATAAACTGATTGAAAATAGAGCTATCGACTTGAAATTGGCACACTTGAGATATTTTGACCCTGTTTTATTAACCTTGCAAGTCTCGCAGTTTTCGACGGATTCCCTTATTTGTTCACGCATATGAGGCCAATTAAAATTTGTGCTGATTCGTTCGTAAGTTTTAGTAGAACCTCCTGTACTGGCGAATGAAATTCCCTAATTATATTTATCCAGGCAGTTTCAAGTGAAATCTCTATTTCGCCATAACAAACGTTAATTTTGTATTCCTTTTTACCAAATGCATCTCGTAATGTATCCTTAATAATTTTCCAAGACACTTGATTTAAACCATTCCCTACTCGTAAAATCCTAACGGAGTTAATATTAAGTTCATCCATTGCAAATTTAAATCCTGTAATTGCGTAAATATATACTTAACAAACAATTTGGAATCGAAAGATTCGTTGATTATAAGAAGGAAGACACGGTATTCACCGTACTTGTGAACAATAACATTGCCTACTTCTCGATTTTCAAGGGTATCTAGTTTCAAATAATTGTAGTTTATTCTGTTCTCATTCAAAAGTTCACGGCTAATCTCTATGGTTAACTCACTGTTAGCTGGAATGAACAAAATAAGATTATCTTTGAGCATATACAGTTTTTCTTTATAATTTTGTATGCAGGTAAATTTGGAATTTGTGTCAGGTAAGTCATCATTATGTTGCATCAATTTTACGTGGTTATTATCGTTAGTTTGATGGATTGGAAAGCATTTAACATTAGGGAAAATGACATTTGGATAGCGACATGCTCTAAAACATCACAAGTTTTCGTGTAAATTTTTAGCGAGAGTTTCCAAACTACCAGAGCTGGCCCCAAAAGGGGATTCCGGAATGATCTCTCACTCGTTAAGTGAAACTTCATCGTTGGTGTCGTTTACTGAATCAGGGGATGAATTATCAACATCAACTATAGATTTCTCGTAAGTATAATTATCATAGTGAAGGTTCTTATCGTGACCGACTGTCTCAAGGTCAGCCGCCGCACAGTGGGAGTTTTTGCGAAATTTACTTTCAAAACCTAATATCTCTCGAACGAATTGACGAACATGGATGTTCTCCGAACGAGGTTACAGGTTATTAAATGCTTAATAAGAAAAAGTTATAGAGAAATGTTTTCCAGAATTTCCTAACCTGGAAAATGCGGGAAAAAACCGTCATTTTTGGACCAAAATTACAAAATTGCACTATAATTACAAGAAACGAAGTTTAGTTTAGTGCAAGACATCATCCTTCATAGATTTTTTAATGCTGAATTCAAATCTGCCAGGAAAAATAGCTTAGCGTATTTCCTTTTTGAGAAAATGCGGTTAAATTTGAAAAATCCAATATGGAAAGACAAAAGTCTGAAACATGACGGTAACTCAACGTAGTTTATTATTATTAGGTTTTTAGGGCTGCTGAATCCAAATCTGACGTCAGAATTACAAAATAAAGAATGGCAGATGCAATATGGCGGAACAAAAGTTTTGAAAAATGTAGGAAAATTGACAAAATTGTCCATGTTCACGTTTTCGAGGGCTCTTAATCCAAATCCGACGCAGAATTTCAAAATAAAAAATGGCTGATCCAATATGGAGGAACAAAAGTTGGAAAAATTTAGGCAACTTTACAAAATTGTCCATATTTACGTTTTGGAGGTCGCTGAATCCAAATCTGGCATCAGAATCATAAAATGAAAAATTTCTTATTCAATATGGCGGAATAAATATTGAGAAAATTCTATTTCAACAATTATTGCGTGAATACAATTGCAGTTACAGACACGTTACATCAAATCGACATATTTCCTAATCTCAATTACCTATTTCCTCTAATAATCAATCTTCATCACATAAATTCATATCATTGATTAAATTTCCATTACTCAGGGAACTCGCATCACTTTCGTCATTCTCTTCTTCTATATTTATACTGGAAACATATTTTTTCATTAATTATCACAAAATGAATGTGAATGAAATGTCCATATAGTTTTTTATTTTTTCGAAATGATTCGTTTTATCCGTGGACAAGTAATTAACAAATTAAATATTTTTTTGAATATATTTGCTTTTGCTTAATAAATCTGCTCATGCCTGGTGTAATTTTCTTCTTCCTATTCTCATTTTTTAATCTTTTTTCAATTAATGATAAAGATATTTTTGAATCGCTCATGTGTATTGCTCGATTAAAGACATCCAGAAGACGAGCTTCTCTGTTTACTTGACGTGCATGTGACGTCATATTTTTGAAATAAAACTTGTGCCATGACTCGCTGGCATCTTCGGCATAATAGGCCATTGGTAAAGAAAATTGTCGGGCTATTTGGCATCCATCCAAATCAAGTTCTTTCTTGCATTTGAACAAAGATAATATGGTTGCAACATCTTGGAAAAATTGAACATCGAGTCCTAAGCTTTCCGCAAATTTTTGAGGCTGTTGAAAGCATTTTCTTTCCAAGTTACCAGTATTAATCGTACCGTGACCTTGCAAAACCTGATCAGCTCTTCCTCCAATAATATCATACAGATTTTTGTGGATTATGGCTTTTTGCACTTCAAATGGTTTTACGAGATTTTATTCCTAATAATAGTTTGATTTTTCAGTTAGTTTAAATGTTCTGTATATTAAAAAACTGAAAATATATATTGACTTACCTTTCAGATGTTTTCTAATATCCCATGTTCTTATATATTGTTCCCGTGTTTCTCTACGCTATATGCAAGAGATGCTCGAAGCTTTTGATCTCACAGTGCTAGAGACCCAATCTCAATTTCAGAAAAGAATCTGTAGGAGCAAAGTCATCTTCTAAATTTCCAAAATTATGCACTGTTCGATGACAGATTGGGCATCTACACGTAGCCCTGTTTCAAACTATTGTATTGACGCTTTTGCCGTCATATAAAGTTTTCGAGACGAGAAATTTTATTTTGGCATGTTTTCCATTCTTCATTCGGAATGTATGAAAAACAAGAGCATCGATTTCCTCATTTAATCTATTATTTTTTTTTATTGTAGCAGCTTCATCTTCTTTCTCAAGTGCAATACGCAACGGTCGACAAAAGTGAACACTTTGGGGGGTAGGTTAGGTAACCACGAATCTTCAGAGAAACTGCTTTTCAATTGAAATACACTGAAGCTGCTGACAAAAAGCGAGTTTTGCGGGTCAGAACATTCGTAATTTGGATCAACACACTTCTGCTGAGGGTTAAGATGTGCTGAGGAACTATCAAAACCCAAAGTAACGAGCAATTGAAAATTCCGCAAATTCTTCCACTCCACAGCAACAGCATCACATAATCGTTCAGCGGTTTTATTTAAGATTCTCTGTAAGGAAACTACAATCCTTTACCAATTCTTGATAAAAGTTCTTATTCAAGTTATTTTCCAAGTAGAAAGCTAAGGCACTTTCGCCTAAATGTCTTACTTCATTGCATTCACCCTCGTTTTCTTCTTCACTTGAAAATTCTGCTTCACAAGCTTGTCTCCTTTTAGATATATTTAATGCCAATTTTAGAAGCTCAGAGTCGTTTTGCGCAAATTTTAGTAGATCGAACGCTCGCCTATATCGTGAACTGTAGGAGGCCTTGCTAATCTAAATTCGTTTTCTTTCGCTGGTCGGACGCACTCGTGATTTTTTTTTTGGTCGACCTACTGCTTTTTTTTTAAACACTTTTTCGGTTCCTCGTGCTGAAAACGATTACAATTTCGTTGTCAAAAACGTAAAAAATTATAATCAAGAAGCCGAAGAAGCAAAAAAAGAGTAGAAATTAAAATTCGTAAATAAAACTTTTCTTCATTTTAACAATCTTTATACATCGTTATGTAAGAAACATTTAAAAATCATATTAAAGCCTAAACAGAACTCACCTTGGATGATTCTGAAGGAACAATTTCTGCACAATATGTTTTTATTTAAACAGTGTAATTATCAATATAATCTCCGACCACGTCAAGTGATAAAATTATAGTTGTAAAGGGTTAGAAGGTTTTCTTTTATTTCAAAAATAATCCTGTTACCACGAACATAATCTTTGGCGACAAACTTCACGAAATAATGTAAAAAATGTATTTTATTTTTGTTTCACTAAATCCGACGTATCGTTTTTAATTTTAAAGGACCCCGCACTAAATACATTGAAAAAAGGTCTCGTTGAATTTTTATAAATTTTGGATATGTTGTAGATCATGACATCCCCGACAAAAAGTTCTGATGCCAAAAAGTCAAAAAATGGACAGTTTTTAGTCCGTTAGGGAGAATCGTTGCAGGAACTGCGGAATTGTTTAGCGCCACGCTGATGTGTCGTGCCCAGAACTCTGACCCTCTGCCATTATGTAGTTTATGACCCCTGTTAGATGTGTTCATGACTCAGGGACGAAAAATGACCAAGTTTTCGTCCTTCACTAGTCAAAAGTCGACTTTGATTATATTTCCTTGTATGTAAACTGCGTTCAAAGGACTTGATGGCCCAAGGTCAAAAAGTTAACAGTTTTTCGTCCCTATTGCATCAAAGGTCGTGATAAGAGTCCTTCAGGAGAATCACCGCAAAAATTGCGTGACTCTGGTGCCATATTGATATATGATGCCCAGAACACTGACCTTCTGCTATTATGTAGTTTATGACGTACAAGGAAATGTAATTAAAGTCGACTTTTGACTAGTTAAGGACGAAAAATTGTTCCTTTTTTGACCTTGAGTCGTAAACGCTTCTAATAGGGGTCATAAACTACATAATGGCAGAAGGTCAGAGTTCTGGGCATGACACATCAGTGTGGCGCTGAATAATTCCGCAGTTTCTGCAGCGATTCTCCCAAACGGCATTCTTACGACCTTTAGCGTGATACGGACGAAATACTGTCCATTTTTTTACTTTTTGGCATTAGAACTTTTTGTCGGGGATGTCATGATCTACAACATATCCAAAATTTAGAAAAATCCACCGAGACCTTTTTTCAATGTATTTGGTGCGGAAACGTACATATGGCTTATTCTGTAAGATTGTCCAGAAATCAATTTTCGTTTCACCATATTGGATCTGCAGTTCTTTATTTTAAAATTCTGACGTCAGATTTAGATTCAGAGTCCTCGAAAACATAAATGTGGACAATTTTCCTAAATTTTTCAAAACTTTTGTTCCGCCATATTGCATCTGCCATTCTTTATTTTGTAAATCTGACGTCAGATTTGGATTAAGCGGCCCTAAAATCCTAATGATAATAAACTACGTTAAGTTACCATCATGTTTCCGACTTTTGTCTCTGCATATTGGATTTTTCATATTTAACCACATTTTCTCAAAAAGGAAATACGCTACGCAATTTTTCCTGTCAGATTTGAATTCAGCATTAAAAAATCTATGAAATATGATGTCTTGCACTAAACTAAACTTTGTTCTTTGTAATTCTAGTGCAATTTTGTAATTTTGGAAAAAATTTCTCTATAATTTTTCCTTATTGTGCATTTGATAACCTGTAACCTCGTTCGAAGAACATCCATTTTCATCAATTCGTTCGAGAGATATTAGGGTTTTAAAGTGAATTTTGCAAAAACTCCCACTGTGCGCCGGTACGGTGCAACCTACAAACCCGCCGACGTACTCGAGGCAGCCAATTCGGTCATCAGACAATCATAATCTTCGCAGTGTTTTGGGGTGAGACGCCGCCAGTACAGTGCAACCCACAACACCCGCCGATGTATCTGAGCCAGACAATTAGTTCGCCTCGCAGTCGCATAAGTCAGCAGCCTTAACATAAATATTCAGCGGTGTGTCATCAGAGTTATAAAATCCATCCCCTTCGTCAGCTTTCTCATATTCATTGTCTGAGTTGTTGATAATTATATTAGAGTGGTAACATTTGTTTGTCATGTCAGTTAATAAGTCACTAACACCGTCTAATTCTGTGTAGTCATTAGTTTGAAAATTTTGTCCTATAAAATTGTCAATTTCGTTCGATTTCTGCAAAAAATTCCGCATTGTAAATATCTTGTGAATTCCGGACAAATCAAGATCTAAAGGATCGAGATAATCATTAAATATTTCGGAAGGCAAGTCATCGTTCACGTCAAATTTTATCTCTTTTTCGTCAACAGGATTTCTTGAAAATGCGTCAGCGATTGTATTTGCCGTACCCTTTTTATAAACAACATTGTACTCGAAATCTCCTAATTTGAGGCGCCAGTGAAGTAATTTGGAACCAGGATTTTTAATATTATGAAGCCTAAGTAATGGGTGATGGTCAGTTACAAGGGTGAATTTTCGCCCATACATGTAGGGTCGGAAGGTCTCTACACAATACAATGGCCAGAGGATCTTTTTCTATTGTAGAATAATTTACTTCGGTGTCAGATAGAGTACGTGAGGCATATGCAATAGGGAGATCTTTTCCAATGGGTCCCTGACTGAGAACACCCCTTATTCCGTAATTAGAAACGTCCGACGTGATGATGATGAACGGATCATTAACATTAGAATATTGAAGGATGGGGAAATAACAGAGAATATCCTTCAAAGTATCGAAGGCTTTTTTCTGTGCAGGAGTCCAATCAAAAGGGACACCGCCTTTTAGAAGGTGAGACAACGGTTTTACAATTGTTGAAAAATTAGGATTAAAACGACGATAATACCCTGATAGTCCGGGAAACTGTTTAATATTTGTTGCGTGTTTAGGTCGTGGAAACCTTCGAACAGCTTCTACCTCTTTAGGGTCGGGGCTGACCCCGTCGCGACTCATAACGTGGCCTAAGAATCCCACTTCTTTTCGAAGAAAGGAGCATTTTTCGGGCTGTAATGTTAAATTAGCATTTTCCAAACATTTGCAACAGAGTTTTGCGTTTTCGTGTATGCTCCTCTAAAGAATTGGCATATATGACGATATCGTCCATATATACAAACAATTCTACCTCTTGATGACCGACTAAAACCTTATCCAGTAGCCATTGGAATGTAGCCGGCGCATTTTTGAGCCCAAAAGGCATTCTAATGAAATGATAATGACCAAAAGGAGTCAAAAACGCGGTTCTATATCTAAAGTTAGGATCTATTTGCACCTGATGAAAACCAGATGAAAGTCTCAGATAGAAAAAATATTTGGCGTTACCCAGTTGATCAAGAATGTGTGTAATGTTCGGAAGAGGGTAAGCATCGAAAATGGTTTTTTCATTGAGTTGGCGATAGTCGATAACCATTCTCCATCTCTTGTTGCCTTTCGGATCAGGTTTTTTGGGAAAATCCACGTAAGTGAATTGTATGGGAAATCAGAATCTTTGGACAAACTATCTCTCAATACGTCGTTAGATTGATTGAGCATTTCTTCGTTATGAATTTCGGTAGATCGATATTGTCTTACAAAAATTGGTATTTCATCTACAGTACGGAAAGTACTCGTATGTTCTATTGCATTCGTAGCCCCAAGTACATCCCCCTTAATGAAGAATCAATAAGGATATTCAGAAAATGGTCCTTTTAAACTTGTCCTTTCGTCCCTATTTAAGTCTGTAAAATCAATCAGATTTAGGACTTTTTTTACTTTTTTTACGTTGGTTGCGAGTTAATTTCACTATATCACGGAAGGTATTGTTTATTGCAAAAACTTTAACAGCACCAGTTCCTGCATCAATTTTCTTTAAATAACCTTCTCTTATTTCAGGATTAGTGACTTTGAGTGAAACTAATTTTCGTGTTTGCGCAAGTAGCTTAACAATGTCAGTCTGAATATAATTGATATTTTCTAATTTTAGTCATACCTTTTCATCTGAAAAAGCCATGGTGGCTTTATTTTTCTTTACAAATTTCTTTGCTAAAATTCTACACGAAGATATAGGAAAATTCTTTTCAACTAAATGGAATACTGTGTCCTTTCCTTTTATTTTAATGGTAACAGCTCCGCATGTTTTTAGTATACCGTTACCATTCCCGTTAAAAAATAAATTTGAGATTTATTTCTTCGCAATTTTCCTTTCATACACGTTTCTTTTAAAAGATTTAAGTAACAACCTGTATCAATGAAGAAATTCGCGTTACCGACATGAAAACTTTGAGAGTCCATTTTTACCCTCGCGGATCTTGTAGCGCCCCCTTCGTTAATTGGGAGGACGGCCCTGGGAGTTGGTGCGCTGTTGAATTGCTCCAACTTGTCGTGGCGCCTTAACGACGAGCTTGTTCCGAAATTGAAGGCATTTTTGGTTTTTCCGATTTCATCTCTCTTTGTAAGTGTTCTAATTTCTTTTAAGCCTCCTCTTCTCGGCGCCTATAACAATGCCGAGTGAAGTGTCCCCTGTATTTGCAATATTCGTATTCAATTTCCTTATGAGATGGTTCACCCCTTGCTCTACTTCGACTCCTACTTCTCTTTCGCTTAGGCCCAGCCTTCAGAGGACAATTTCGAGAATAATGACCCTGTTCCCTGCACTTATAACAATCGATGTTTTGGTCACGCGAATCATAATCGTTTTTCTGTCTCTGAACACTACGTAGCCTCTTTTTCGCTAAATATGATTTACCGCTTTATTTTTCTTATTATGAAATTTGTCATATCCAGATTCGTGAGCAGAAATAAGTGTCTCAAAGTTTCCTGCAACCTTACTTCGAGAAAGCCCGAAAAGCTTATTTCGATGATTTAAATCGCGTTCCGCTCCTATCGCAATATTTATCGCGTCTTGAAGAGAAGATGGATTTCCCAATTTATCTGTACTTTCTAATTCTCCCTAAAGACCTAATCTAAAGCAAGAAGCAACTCCCATATAAAATTCTTGAATGCTTATATTAGCAACATCTGGAGAGGATTGTTGTTCAGTAATTTCTTTGATTTTATAAAATAAATCCAAGGCTCTGGCAGCGTAGGCAAGGATTGATTCCCCGAATTTCGTTTCAATTCTGATACTTCCAATTGAATTTGAATTAAAATCTTAGGAGTTCCGGAAGCTCTTTCTAAAATAGCCACGAGTTCTTCTAGAGAATAAAGCTGTCTATTTTGTAAATATATATTAGCTTCTCCTTTAATTTTAGGTTTTAACAACTTCACGAATATCGACCTGAGATTAGGATCTATTCTTTGGAGAGCAGACCTGCATCCGCGTGCAAAAGTTTGCATAGAAATATTTTTACTTGTAAATTCTGGAATTACAACAATTAAAACTTTAAGGGCTGTTACATCGCTCCCTCTTACTTTACTACCTGAAAAGTTACTTTCTGGAAAACTTGAAGATCTACGTTCAGTATCCCTCGCGGTTTCTTGCAAGTACCGTTCCATCTAACGCATTTCTCTGAACCTTTCAAACGATTCCTTTTCTTTCATTAAAAACTGCGTTGCTGGAACGTTATAATGATGATAATTTCTGACAAAAAAATAAGAAGGACCTACATTTAGATCGCCAGGAAGAACTTTTTCCACCATTATACACATTTTCCGCACTTAAAACTGATTGTGAACTATTTGCTGCAGACGCTTTCCACGTCAAAAAAATCAATCTTGGCAGCCATCTCATCGATTTTAATGAAACGCAGTGTTGTTGTGGTACTTTATGGGCAATGCTTTTTGGCAGAAGGATTTTCAAAAATTTTTTAAATTCTGGGCGTGACGCAATTTGGAAATTTGGGGTGGTTTTTTTTTTAAATTGTAATATTTCCGACAATTTTTTTCGGATTTTAATGAAACTTATAGGCACTTCGTAAAACAAGATGCTGTTTTATATAAAATATGGAACAAACAAAAATTTCAAAATTTTCACAAAAAAAAACTGAAAAAAATTTTTTGATTCCATTTTTGACAAATTTCGCTATTTTTGATTTTTTTTGAGAATAATATTCCTTGTTCTTTTATCTTTCATTCCAAGAAAAAAACTTGACGGACACTCATCTGGTTCGCAAGTTATGAATATTTAAAGAACGACATTCCAGTCGAATGCTTGAGCTACGCAGCAGCTAGGCGGGTAGTGCAGACATTGTCATTACACAATGTACCGTTGAAACGCTGCAGTCTCAAGCATTCCTGTTTACTTAGTTATTTTTCTCTCTTGCTTAGAATATTTTCGTTTAGGAGCAGATTTTTGTATCTGAAATATTTTTGATGTTGTGTCAGGAGCAGCAGAATATATTTTGCAATGGATTTGATGGCTATTGATCGGTATGAAGGAATGAAATCCTCTCGTACCATCAATTGTCTGAGCTTTCAGAAAACGATCGCTAAGGAATTTCGCATGATTTTCATATTCGCTTGTGGCACAAAAAATGAATTTCATTTTTGGCATAGCGCTGATGGCCCAATCGTACAACAAGGATGCCGTCGTAATCTGATTATCTAGTGGTCTTCGCAGACTCGCTGCTGTAGCTTCGCGCTTTAGTGTTCCAGATAATCCGTCACAAGGCCCTTTTCCATGAGGAGTGGCATAAAAATGCCATTCTCCTTTGATTTTGAAGTCTTCTTTGAAGTGCGCAAGATTAAGAAAATTAAATTTATTCTTATATTGCGAACCAGCTCCATCGGTGAAATGTATTAACTTTTCTACGTGATATCGACTTTTTAGTTCTGTGATTACTTTCTTTGAAAACAAATTAACGGCAGCTGCATCGTGGTGAAGGCAATCCGAAATAATCATGAAACTGTCGTGCACTAATTCCTCATTTTCTTTATGGTAAACAACAAAGGGGTGGATCGTTACTTGTGTCTGACACCAGTAGTGATTTTGGATGGCGTCCTGAATTACATTAGTAAAATTTTCACCAAAATCGCATAAAACCAAAAACACTCCTGCTTGAAGGGATTGTTTGGTATCATCAATATATTTACTTTGAACCTTCGCTAGGAAATCATGTTTCAACAGATCAGGTAAATCTTTTGTAATTACATGAACGTATTCGTCGCCGGAGTTTACAATAATTTCTAACATTGAGCGATCTGTGTTTGTCCATCGTTTGTACGTGACATTATCAATGCAATTTTTGTCAAATAATTCATGTAACTTTTCTGTTACTATTATTATACCAGAGCAATTTTTGCAATAATTTAAAAAGCAATCAGGTTTTGGGTTCTCGCATACCATGGTGCCTAAAATGTCTTTATACGATCCGAGAAAATCATTTCCAGGTTGTGCATCTGCAAGCTCTTTCAGTCGTGCTCCAGCTATCATCAGTTTCATATTTTGATGAATTTCCACACACAAACTGAATGTGTTCCATTACCGCCCGCCAGAATGCATTCCTTTGGTCTTAATCCCGCGAATTTGGAAAACCCAACCTTACAGTCAGGATATCTCTCTTTATAAGCTACGTATAACTCCTTCAAATTTCCCAAGAGTAGTCGTTTCTGTTCATGTACTCGAACTCCATTCTTCTTTATTGACACGTAATCATTTTTTCCAGGCATTTACCGACTAAAATCGCTGTGGCGATAAAAATTAGGAACAAGCGTTTCTGCCTCTTCAGATAGTCTTTTTCCAAGTTTAGGATTAGGAGATGAACCGATTCCATGTTCGGTGTGAATGACTTTTGCCAAACGAGCCATATTATAAGGAACACTAAACGTGTGTTGTATACGCCGAATTTCCCAACTTCTTGGCAACATCGTTAAGAACTGAACTTTTTCTGATTTTTTTGTTGTTTCAGAGATTTTTTCTTTCAACTCCTCAACGAGTTCATTTATTTCATTCTCGTTTTTGTTTACAACTTCAAATATTTTCTGCAGCTCAAAGTCTATAGCTTCCCTTATTTCTTGTACCTTTCGTTTTTGGGCTTTTATTGATCTTCGATCCTTCCGATTTTCAATTGGGGGAATTCGCAAAATTTCAAGTATTTTGTTGAGCTTTATTATTAATTTTTCATCCTCGGAATTAAGATACAAGTCTTCCACTTCTCCAGAAACCACGCCTTCTACTTCATTTTCTGATTCATTGCTGAGGTAATTTTCATTCTGATCTACTGGAGGAAGATCATCAATACGGTTCGGTAAAGAAGAAGGGGGTGGTGCAGAGTTTCCTAAAACAGCTTTTACATTGTGATTGGTTTTTGGGGGATGAAGACGACATGAATTGCATATAAGCTGCCCCTCTTTGGCTTCGTTAATATCTATTCTTTTACAAAGTTCTTTTGTAATTTTGCGAAGTACTGACATATTCAAATTTTTGCAGTGTCTTTTTTTACTAAAAGGATTACAACACCGAGAAAACGGAGCCATTTTACCTACTTTTTATCGTATTTTAGAGCTAAGTATTTTTATAGACTTCGATTGAAAGTTTAAAATATAATAACGTATGTTCGATTAAGCCACTTATAACGTTCATTCGAGAATGCTGTTACTAACTAATAAACTTGTCACTTATGGAAAACACACTGTCAGTGAGAAATTTAAAGGTATATCCAATAACGCGATCACGTGAGGAAATCAATTTTTTTACAGACACTTATTAAAAGCTTAGAGAAACTATTTGCGTACACTACATGTAACTCTATTAATGCTGACTAAGGAATATCGTACTCAACTCTATCAACAACAATAGTGTCCAAAAAGCATAGTAGAATTGTACATCAGTGTCTGCTTGTACCAAAAATTTGTTTATCAACACCGCTGGATTGAGTGCACTAGTCCGAGACTGCAGCGTTGCAGCGGTGGATTGTTTAATAACAATGTCTGCACTACCCGCTTAGCTGCTGCGCGGCACAAGCATTCGACTGGAATGCCGCTCTTTAAATATTCATAACTCGCGAACCAGATGAGTGTCCATCAAGTTTTTTTTTGAAATGAAAGACAAAAGAAAAAGGAATATTATTCTAAGAAAAAATAAAAAATAGCGAAATTCGTCAAAAATCGAATCAAAAATTTATTTTGAGTTTTTTTGGTGAAAATTTTGAAATTTTTTTTTGTCCATATTTTATATAAAACAGCATCTTGTTTTACAAAATGCCTATAAGTTTCATTGAAATCCGAAAAGAATTGTCAGAAATATTACAATTTAAAAAAATGTCGACCTCAAATTTCAAAATGGCGTCGCGCCCAGAATTTTTAAAATTTTTGAAAATCCTTTGGCCGAAAAACATTACCCATGAAGTATCACAACAACACTGGGTTTCATTAAAATCGATGAGATGGCTGCCAAGATTGATTTTTTTGACGTGGAAAGCGTCTGCAGGCAACTCAATATTATTCGCATGTTCCGCAGTTTGTACTGAGCGTGAGCTATTTGATAAAGACAAATCAAGAGCATTTACTTCGGCATTGTTATCTTGCGCGCCCTGCTCATGAAGATCCGGCTGCTGCTCATTATTGGTAGCACTAATTTTAATTTCATTAATTGGATATAATTAATGCTCATTCCCCAAAATAGTTTTCTTTCTCTTTTAAACACTAATTTTTCTTCTCTACGAATTTTAAGACTAGATATTACAGGAATTTAAAAATAATTATATAAAATAAACCCCGAAGCATTCCAAATAAGCTCCAAAATGATCAACAACCAGCTTGTAATATAGTTTAAAAATTATTCTTATATAATTATTCAAACCTTACAGAGATCCATACTTGTCAATGATGACACTAAACTTTTACACTTCACAAATCACCACAAGTACTTCGGAAATGCCCTTCTAAATTTTTCGCTCCGCGCACTGAATTTACAAAAATCTTCTCTTATTCCTTTCATGATTATCCAAAGAGGCTAGACAGTGCACAGGGAAACATTTTCAATGTGCAAAACTGGACGATGACTCTAGAAGAAGGTACCGCAGCTCCCACGATGCCGTAGAAGATAAACGAAACTGCTGCTCCCACGATGATCCAGGAAGGTGAACCGCTACTCTCACGATGATCCAGCTCAAATACTGATGACCCAAATAGAATAATATATTGGAAATTTCTTCAATAATTTGAGGAAAATATGAATATTGATTTCTTCCAGTTTTCACGACTTCAAATACTTCAATGATGGATGAACTGTTTATATTAGAAATCTCTCACTATTCATTGAGATACTCGACACATCCAGCTCCATATGGTAACAGTTAATAACAGTTTATAGTTCACACTTTCACAGGACTGATTCACGAAGTATTTACGCGGTGCGATCGCGAAATTTGACATTCGTGAAATTTTGAATTCTATCCGGTCAATTCGATCCCGGACGAGCCCCCAATTGTGACAGGCTGAAATCCTTGTCCTTGTAGCTCGTTGTGCCATTGGTGAGTTCAATAGATTGTAAACCACTAAAGTGGAACCGGGAAATTTAAAATAGTTACGACGAAGTTACCAGAAAATGTTACAGTAAATGAAGAAACATTGAATTGATGTAAAGCAATTTCTATTGTACATATTTTTGGAATTAAAGTTAGGCTACGTCCTGATCAAGAAAGTGATAAAAATTTAAAAGGCTTTTACTCAGAGGCGGCTCGCCAATACCTACTCTAAAGCAATCAAGAGTTTTCTGCTCTCATCCTCTCATTCGTCGCGTCACGATATTCCAAACTCACTGTTCGCTAACCCTACTTTTCTCTCTTTTTCACTCACATGTGCAGCCACCACTCTTTCAAACTATCATCAAAGATATTTTACCTAGATGCGGCAAGGGTCAGGAGTGGGGATACCGAAAATATATAGCTAACTATTTTTCGTCTATATCGAGGTGCTGCCCTCTACAACTTTTCATTGTTTCCATAGCAACCGCGTCAAAGCGCGTGAATGAGTCACCGTCAATGATGAGAATGAGTGAGCCAAAGAGTGAGCCCACGAATATCCAGGCAGTACTATGACTTGAATTATGTACTTCTGGCGAGTGAGCAGAAGATTTAGAGGATCAATGGATCCAAATAAATGGAATTTTATATTGCAGTAAAATATTAAATTTACGTAGATCAGCATACATACATTATTTACCAGAAATGTTTAATTTGATTTAATTTTAATTAAATTTGAAGCGTAATTTTTGCAATTGAGGCGAGGTGTCGCGGCAAAAGCATGAAGATCCATCAAGATAAATTTTTCAGGAGTGAGACAAAACTTTCTCAAAAATTGAATTATTATAAAAAAATTAGTAAAGTACAATCGAGATTTGATGGAGCTCTACAGATCTCAATAAAAAAAATTTTTAAAAAGTTAATTGTTTTCGAGATACATAGCGTCCAAAGTCGACTGCGGTCAAAACCGTGTAAGTCCATCGGATTTAAAATTTGCTTCAATGTTTTTTTAATGCTTTTTTAGGCTGCATTTCTAATAGCATAAAAACTAATAGAAGACTTTTCGAGAAAAACATTTATTTCTAAATTGTTTCAACAAATCGTTTAACAAGCGAGATTCGGAAAAAATAATAATGCCATTCGATTCTACGGAAGAAATTACATCAATTATATATGCATTTCGCAATTTTTCATGGAACCAATTGGTGACGAAGTATAAATAAACAATTAAATGTTATAGAATTTGTATTTATACTGCATAACAAGTTGGGTGGACAAAAAAATTGTCCAATACATGGACTTTACGTAATTTTTTCCGCAGAATCGAATGGCGCTATTAGTTTTCCCGTATCTTGCATTTTTGAACAATTTGTTTAAACAAAAATTGTTTAAACAATTTCAGAGTCCAAAATTTTGTTCATCAAAATGTGCGTTGGAATTTTAGAGTATTTTTGAGCCAATAAAACGTGTTTTGAAAAAAGTGGCACTTCACGGTTATGCCGTGACACCCTTCAATATTGCATATTTGGAAGTCTTGTAATTTAAATGAAAAAAACCGCTTCCAAATTGAAACCTTTCTGAATTTGACTTTTTTATCTGGAACTGCTTCATATTAAGGGAATAACCGTAAATACCGAATAGATAAATTGACGAAGAATAGAAATATCGAATAATAAATTATCAAATTTTAAAATTTCCAAAATCCAAAATTGAATCATATAATTTTCAAATTATATAATGAACGCATTATGAAAGTAATAAATTATTCAATTCCCTAAGTAATTAAGATTGCGAAATTAAAATTTGCCGAAAATATATTTTAAGGTAAATAATTCATTAAATAATTAGGTAAGTAATTTATTAAATATTTCAAACTTCTTTGAAGTATCCAGCACGACGGGATTGATGAAATAATTTATAATTATTTTAAATATTTAATCATTAATTTACTAATTATTGAAATTTGAATTTCGCGAATTAAAAAATTTAAGTTAGTTTAATAATTCGTTAATTGAATATTTTTGAAATCATAGAATTCGATAAATTTGGATTTTTAAAATATAAAAATTCGGGCATTTATTATTCGGTACTTTTATTTTTCATTAATTAAACATTTTATTTCTTTGGATTAACTTTAGATAAAAATCATAAAAATCGTTGGAAATTGTTTTAAATATTTTCAGAGTGCTTGCTGAAATCTAAGAGTTTCCTTTCACAGAGCAAAGTTCAAAATTCAAAAAATCATTTCTGAAAAATTATAACTCCTACCAACTGCATTTTTTGCAACGTTTTTTTTTTAATTTTCAAATTTATTTTCCAAACAAAGAAAAAGATTGAAAAGAGCATTCAATAATTATTATTCTCCAAATGTCTGTAATGTAATGGAATGTAAATGTATTAAATTCTTTTTTAATTTTGTAATTTTTCTTCGTGAGAAGTTACCCTAACAAAAACATTCCCGGCTACTAAACTTTTCAATGTTCAAAACTGTTAATTTAAAGCATTTTCTCATCAAACTAAAATTCTACAATATAGAAAAACAAATAGACATGTCTATTTGTACAATTTTAAATAGAATATTTAAGGAAACATCATAAGAAGTAAAAATGGAATTAAGGTGAAGGGATTCAAAAGTCAAAATTATATTTTTACTGATGCAACATTTCAGTTTTGCATAAGAAACTTTATTATGAAATCGCTGAATAATTTCATTACAATTCTAATAACAAATTATAGAATATCTTCTTATTAATATCTTATTATTATCTTATTAATATCTTCTATTCTCTGTCTCAAATTTACAATTAAACTTTTTTTTTTAATTAAAAAAAATGTTCCTTATTTAAA
The DNA here is from genome assembly GCA_932178445.1 of Andricus quercusramuli. NCBI lineage: Eukaryota > Metazoa > Arthropoda > Insecta > Hymenoptera > Cynipidae > Andricus > Andricus quercusramuli. The sequence continues at coordinate 66,090 of CAKNXH010058292.1, read as the reverse complement.
ATTGTTTGAAAATATACAAAAACATGTGCTTTAAATTGATCCGAACCTGAAATTGCGTCAGCTTGAACCAAAGAAACATTTTACTATTTTTTATTTATGAGAAACATTTTTTTCGTGGTGTTTATAACGTTCCAAAATCGCAGCAAAAAAAATGAAATGCCAAAAATCCTAACTCACGACACATTTTTTTCCGTTACTTTTCAACCAAACATTGAAATTGTTGGTTGAAAAACTTAGTTTTTAACAATAAAAAAACTGTCACTAAATTGATGAATTTTTAACTACAAAATAAATTCCTAACAAAGTTGCTCAAATTTCGACAAATAGTTGAATTCTCGACCAAAACTGTCCACTTTTCGAGAGAAAATTCAAATTTTCTACAAAACAGTTGAATCTTTAATTCTAAAACACGAATTTTCAACAAGAGTTGAGTTTTCAAACAAAAAAGAATTTCTAGTCAATAAAGAAAGAAATAGCATTCCAAAAGTCGAACTTTAAAGCAAGAAGATTAATTTTCTACAAAAAGAGACTATTTTTGAACAAATTACATACATTTTTAACCAAATAGTTGAATTTTCAAAATAAAAAAAATCATCTTTGAACCAAAAATGGAATTGCTACATTTTCATTTTATGAAAATAATTTTCAAATTAAAAACTCAAATTTTTACAATTTTATTGCATTTTTGAGCCAAAAATAGAACTTTCTACCATACAGTTGAATTTTAAATTCAAAAACATGAGCTTTCAATACAAAAAATAATTTTCAACCAAAAAGACATATTTTCAACCAGATAAATATATTTTTACCCAAATATTTAAATTTTTGATTAATTTTCTGCCAAAAAATATAACTTTTAAACGAAATTCATGAACTTGCAACCAAATAGCTGAATTTCCGACTAAAAAAGATCAATTTTCGAAAACAAACGGAATAGTTCAAATGTGAGTTCAAAAAAATTAATTTTCAACGAAAAAAATGTTTCAACAATAGTTAAATTTTCAAGCAAAGATTTGATAAAAATAAAAAAATTGCTCAAGTTAGAACATTCAAAATTGCAGTTGATGAATTTGAAGTATTCCATTTTTAAATTAGATATTGAACTTCGTACATTTCAACTAAAATGTGTTAATCTTCTAATACTTATTTAAAAAGTACTGTATATTTTGTAACTGTTCCAATTTTATATTGGATAATAACTTCTGTCTTCGTAAAAAGTAACCATAAAAAAAAAATGTCCGGCTATTCAACTATTCAATGTTCAAAACTTCTAACTTTAAAGTGTTTTCTAACCAAACTAAAACTCTTCAGTATAGATTTACAAATAGACATGTCTATTTGTACAATTTTAAATAAAATATTCAAGGAAACATCATAAGAAGTAAAAATGGAATTAGAGTGAAGGGAATCAAAAGTCAAAATTAATTTGTACTGATGCAACATTTTAGTCTTGAATACAAAACTTTATTATGAAATCACTAAATACTTTAATTGCAATTTTGAAAACAAATTATAGAATTTATTATGAATAATTATGTAAGAAAGTAAATTCGCGCAAAAACGATCGATTACCAGAAAAAAAGAAGAAAGTTTAGAAATTAAAAATAAAATTTCAATATGTACCTGCTTGAAATAATACTTTTTTCTTAAACATCTCCACAGACGTTATATTTTTTCTTTTCAATAATCTTTGAAAACCTTTATAAGGATTTCTGCGAAAACTAACAATAAATCCTAGTTTATTAAGTTAATTATTTATTTATGGAGTAATGAAAAGTGAAGAGATAATAAATACACAAATTAACGGATTCCGAAAATATAATTTCGTGAATTATGAAATCTCTGAATTTTAAAATGACAGGATTTTAAATTTACTGCAAAGCTGAAAATCTCAATAATCTCCGAAATTAACATTTACGGAACTAATAATTGTCCAGTTATCCAATTCTATGAATCTGGCTGATTCCCGAAATTTAATAATGACAAAAATGAATAATTATTATTTAATATTTCTTTAATAACTAATTGTTTATTTTCGTCAAATCTTAAATTTCGAAAATTTGCAAATTGTATGGAAATTTAATGTTTCGTTAATTACATAATTAAAATTTGTATAATTCAAAAATTATATAATTCGTTAAATTATAATTTCGGATATTTTTAGATTGGGGATTTTTATTTTTCGACAAATAAAAATCTTGTATCGTTATAGTAGAGCCCTAAAATTTTATTATTTTTCACTTTGTATTTTTGAATTTTCTTTGCGTTAATTTGTGTAGGGGAAACCTCCCTACGGTGGATCATGCAACCTACAGTGGATAATCATTGATTAAAAATACTAATGTATCTAATATAATTACTTTAATATAATTAATATAGTTGAGGTAATATACGTGTTTATAAATTGAAATTAAAATGTATTATTTTTCTTCTATTTGTGCTCTTAATATTCAATGACTTCTGCATTTTTTATTACGTCCTATATTATAAGATATTTTTTTCGTCATAAGAGTAAATTATATGTACTACAAGTATTTTCAAATAGGAAAAATTCCGTTGCAGTCCTTTAATATACATAAATAATTCATAATAATGCAAAAATTTTAAATACCCGCTCGACGTTTATAGCGCCGCCTTGTGGCATGTGGTCGAAACAATCGCTTTAAACGAAGCGGCAATGCCGAATTTAGCCGAAAAGTACCGAATAAAGCCGAGGCCACAAAACTGAAGGTAGCGCCGCCCTCGTGACATGTGGCCTAACTAGACCCTTGCCGCATCTAGGTAAAATATCTTTGCTATCATATCACTTCATTAACATACGTCATTCCCACTCTTCGTAATGATCCTAAATCGAACCCCTCTAGTCCTCTATGATTGAACCATGGTGATCTCACCATCTCCATTTCAATTATAAGAAACCCATAAAAATATGTCGCCCAGAAAGCCGCTGTCGCCAGTTAAAGTAAACATACGCAAACATTCGACGCAAATTAATATTTTCGTTGGTTCTTTCGTTATCAATGGGATTCGGTTTCTTTCACTCGATACCTTAGTATAAACCTAATATCCGGACTTCGCCTCATTTTAAAATTAAACATGATTAAATACTGACTTACAATATCATTTTCTCAACCTATTAGTCGTGAATCCTACATGAAAATTCTAAAGCTATCACTGACCTAACTTCCTGCAATCTGAGATTATTAATATTACTTCCCAATATTCTGATATATTTTTTAAATTTGTATCTTTTCCCTTTCCCGCAACTTTATATTGCCATCTAGTGACGAACGAGCCAGCCTATAGTCGCTCGTAACAGAGTGACGATCGACGCGCCGTTAGTACGGAGTTGCGCCGCTGTTGACAAACTATAGCACACGTTTTTCTAACTACAGAATGAATCGTGGCATACCTCTGTTTCATCCCAAATTGTTTTTCTACAAATCCCATAAACTAATTGGTTCTTATTAGAAAGACATGATGTTGTAGATACCTGTCTATGGTAAGGGCCTGATGTGACCCACGGACTTTAAGCAGGTGCAATGGTGCATTGTTTGACTATGAAGAAAGTTAGCAAGAATTTTTACTCTACCTTAAGTTAGGCAGTTAAGAATTCAAACGGACATGAAGTCTGTCATGTCTTATGAAAGAAAAAAGATTTCAAATGAACATAGTTTTAAACCTATAGAAAAATAAATATTTTAACAATATTTTTCTAAGGGAATTTATTCTGACTGTCGCTTATTCTTACTGATTTAAACAAAATTGATCAATTCTAATTTTATTTTACGGGGAATACAAATACACCTATTTGCTTAAAAAACGTGTTTCTTTAGCAAACTGTATAAAGGATTTCCGCCATAGAAAAATTTACTTTTGAAATGGGAAGCAGTATTTTTTTATTTGGAGTGACATTATCAGTATAATTATTTGTGTGCGTTCATATTGAAAAAGCCCACTTCCAACTGAATCCTGTCTGATACTGACCCTTATTAACAAGCAAAAACTACACTGATTTAACTCTAAAACCACACGCTGGGGTACAAATATAACCCACAAAAAATTCAATCCCTGCCCATTTATGTATATTTTCGACACTTTTCGCCATTCAAACCATTTCTTCACTGATGTACGGTTTATGAATTTGACTTTAAAATACGTTATTTTCTTCGTTATCAACAAACGAATAGATTCATGTATAATTGTACCGATGTCGCGCATATGGAAAGTGTTTTAAGGAAACGAGAAATTTGGTGAACGATTATACACCAATGTGAGGTTGGAAGGCAAACAAACAACAAATATAATTAACATAATTAAACATAATAAACAGAATTAATTTGGAATCGATAGACATTGTAGCTTGGTTACCCGCAATGCATAAAAATGTTGAAAAAATTTCATTTTTTTAGTGTTTTTAAATTTTCTTGAGTTTCAGTTTTTTTTACACATACCTGGAGGTAAAAAAGTTGCATCATTTTTTTTCTGATTTCAACCCATACTTTTCTGAAGGATAATTCTGGTTTAATTCACCCTTGTTTCCGAAAAAAAGTGATAAGCATCTGTGTAAATGGGAGATGAATCTTTTTGTTGGATACTTCAAAACATTTCAGTTGCAAAAATACAATAGAAAACAAATTTCGAAGACCCAAGAACTTAGCACGAGGATTTAAAAATTTTGAAATTTGCTGTAATTCTAATTTAGACTCCTGGGTCTTGTCAATTTTTTTCTAGCGTTTTTTATTCTAAAAAACATCACAAATGATCCGAAAAATGTGTAACACACGAGATAAAAAGATATTTTCATTAAATACCAACATCAACATTTTAAATATACGCTGTATTTTTAATTTTTATTCCTACGATTCAGCAACTTTTCCGTAGTGTATTTTTTTAACTGGAAAATTTTGAAGTACCCGAAAAAAATTCTTCTCCTATGTAAACAGGTGTTAAGAATTTGTTTGCGAAAACAAGGGTGAATTAAACATGAATTATCACTTGGAATATGATAAATTTGAATCAGCAAAAAATGGAACAACTTTTTTTACCTCCAGGTTTGTGAAGAAATTAAAACTCAAGAAAATTTAAGAACTCTGCAAACAAGATATTTTTTCAACATTTTCAGATAGCGCGGGTAACCAAACTATAGTATGTCTATCGATCCCAAATTGATGGTAATTCTTTAGAGATACCAATACGCTACTTTTCGGTATTGTAGCGATTTCGAATTGCAAATTTTTTTGGTTTCAATCCACTCTAGTAAACATTTTGATTTTTGAAATCATAGAAAAACTATTTTTTCAGAGAGACGCTTTTTGGCACAACAACAGCAGTTTTTTTTTCATCTACAGGTTCGATTGTATTTTTCACAAACTTTTCAATAATGGTAAGCATTTTTATTTCAATTACGAATTGAAATTATAAAATGTGTTTCAGCAATGAATGAAATTATGCTTTTTTCGTATCGAGGTTCTTTTCTCTTTCTCTCTTTTTGTTTGAAACGACAGCTTAGATTGTTTCCATTGGATGGCTTCAGGTTAAAATGTTACATATTATTTTTCATTTATCAAAATAAGCGTTCGTTATTACTGCTGACTAAAACCGATTAAAATTAAAGAATTTGGAAGCGAAAGTGACAAAGTTACGTAATCGCCCAAAAGTTTTTAACATTCTTATCAATAAGAAGGTATTTGTTTTATGTGAGAAATGAATTTCGCGGATTTCATCAAATGTCGACATTTCAAGTTAAAATTAATGACCTAATCAAGCATTGGTTTCAATTATTTTTGTAACTGTAAAGTATCATTATTTGCAAACGATAAAATGTTGAAATACTTCTAAAATGAAACCATCATTTTTACAATGTTGTGGTATACAATTATTTAATTTTTAATGCTCTCTACCTAAAGTTGTTTAAATTTGATCGATTCCAGTTTCAAGTAATTAAATTTTGAAAGTTTCAAGTTCAAAGCTGATCGAAGAGTAAGATTTAAAATTTTCAAATTTTTAGTTCTGAATTATTCAAAGATGGGGAAGTCATACAACTTTTATAATGTTTGGAATAATTCTGGTTCCATTTTCACAAAAATGTCAGCTTTTTCACAAATTCTTCAATTCCTGGTATCACAGAGAATATATCCTCTAAGGGTTTATATTGTACAGCTATTTTTGAGAAGCAAAAGAATATTGTTATATAGAATAGAAATTGATGTTAGAAGAATGAAAACGAAGTCAATTGTGGAATTTCCCTATTGAAATGTTATTAAAAAAAAATTTTGAGAAACATCTTTTTTTAAAAAGCCCAATTTATCTTAAAATGATCTAAAAAGACATAAACAAAAATTTATCTATTTTTATCAAATTCCTTTTTCAAAAAAATGTTTGATTACACAAACTAGAAAAGTCATTTTACATATGTGACAAATCACCTGCACAGGCTCAAAACAAGAAAATTAGATATTGCAAATTAAAAATTTCCTATCAGAATATTTAGTGCCATTGTATTATAACTTATTTGAAGGTTTTCTCGTAACAAAACTTTGCGAATAAAATTGGTTTGAAATGTGGCAACGTCACGGGCTTGGTATGTATAACTTATATACAAATAGGCCCGGTATGACGGTTTCATACAATGAGCCTAACAAAGTGCATAGAGAAATTGTTGCCACTTTGGAAAACCATATTTACTAACTTATCTGGAAAACATCGTGTGACAACTAACAACGTCACCTTCCAGAGAGATTTCTTTCAGGGCGACACTATGAGCCCACTTTTCTTTTGCCTCACATTATTGCCACTATCTCTCGCACTTTGCCATTCCAAAGGCTACTTCTTCGCCAAACCTGGAAATCGTGAGCATAAGGTCATTCATGTATTTTATATGGATGATCTTAAGATCTACGCTGGAAATAAAGAGCAACTTTATCTAGCTGTAGGGATTGTCGAGAAATATACTTAGGAGATTGGAATGGATTTTGAGTTAGAAAAATGCGACGGATTTGGTCTCCAAACTCCCAGCGAAGAACAAAGTTTCTGCAACGAGCATGCTTGCTATCCCGGTAGTACTCTATTCATTTGGAGTGGTTCCATGGACCAAAGACAAGCTCAGATCTCTTGATATCAGGTCACCCCGCCAAGGTGGTGGCGGAATATTAAATCTTGAATGTCTTCACAACAGGATTATTCTGAGTACAGCTCACATAGACGCAACTGGATGAGATCCTCTTCTTGAAATGCTCAGGAAGCACACGGAAGTGAGCAAAGGAGCGTTTCTCTACAAAGCAGCGAAGAAGGCTGCTGAAACCCTCGGCCTTGACTTCAATATCAGGGCTGAGCAAAATGCACCAAAACTTATCCATCTGGAGTAAACACCTGTAGGCCGGATAAAGAAAGCACAGGAGAAAACTTCCGCGAACAGCTTCTCGACAAGAGGATGCGCGGCGTCTTCCTCAGAAATGTTTGATGTTCCAGTTACGCTTGGCGGTTTTCATTTTGGCGTGTCAGGACGGTTTCATTTCCACTTTGGCATACCGTCGCCACATTTTGAGCAAGGACATTCCCGATGATAGCTTCAGAGCGTGTCATGCACACTCCGAGCATCTAGCACACATACTACCTAGTTAACTAACTCATGCCGGATCATCATATTGAGTCCATCGCAGACTGTGATCACAATGACAATCAAGCAGCATATTACTGTTAACCACTACTACTGGGAGCCGGTGTCATACCCTAGGAAACTTTCGACGAGGAATCCAACGGTGACCTTGGATTTGACCTTGCACTTCATTTTCAAGGTTATTTTAAGGCGCACAGTAGGAGGCGAATGGGTTGACGCGTTCAAAAATCCGTCTACAACGCATTTCACAACCAAATCAGACAAACCAAAGTGCAAAATATTTGAAAAGGGTTCTACTTTAGCGCATCACTGCCAGAAAGTTGCAAAATTGACGTTCTAATTTCCAAATTTTACACAAAAATGGCGAAAAAATTCTTCATCAAATATTGTTGTACAACGAAGTCAATAACTGAAAAAGCTGTCCATTTAATCATCAATTATGTACATAAATTAATGTACCGAAGTTATGTTAATAGAACTATGAGGATGTCGTTGGCATTAGGGCGAATACGGCATTAATTCTAATGCCAGGGCAATAGTCCTAATGCCGGCCGGCACGGAGATGAATCTACCTACGTCGACCTTTCTTTCGCCTAATTCCCTGAATTCAAAGTGGCACTTAGTTCTCTGCATGCTCTCACGGCTTATTGCCAAAGTATAACCTGGGCAATAAGATGAATTTTCTTTTAGATCAATAACTATTATACATTTATTTGAAATCAGCAAAATGCTATATCCATTGGTCAATTTATTATAAAAATGGTAAAATAAAACTAATCTTATGCATTTTAAAAAGATTCCTCACTTTTTTCCTTCTGTCATTTTTAGAATACACCGAACAGTAGATATAGCATTTTTCTGATTTAACGTAAATGTTACGTCATTCATTCAAAATGAAAAAAGTTTTATCTCCCAGGTTATTTTATTGAAAATTCAACTATTTTATCGAAGAGTTATATATTTTCGTTATTATATATTAAATTGTCTTACAAAAATCGATCTTTTTAACTTGAAAATTTGAACTTTTTTGTTGAAAATTCGCCTCTGATGCTTGATAATTCATATTTATTGGTCGAAAATTCACATTTTTGTTGGAAATTCAAGTAATTACTTAAATATTCATGTATTTTGTATAAAATTCGTCTTTCTTACTTAGGAAATTTGTCCCCTGGATCAAACATTCATGTTTTTGTTTTAAAAATCCTCTTCATTACTGAAAATTAATCTCTTTTACTATCTTTTTTGATCTGATCTTTTTTGGTTATCTTTGTCTTTTGGTCGAAATATTAACTATTACATTTTTCGTCGAGGATTCTTTTCTTTTGTTGGTTGGAATTTCAACTATATGGTGTGAAACAACCCGATAATTTATTTTGGTATTTACTTTCCTAAGTTTTTATTTTCACTAAATATATCCTATGGGTTGCGTAGGCTTCACAAACTGAACGAAGTCTAATGTCAGGCTTCGTTAATTATTTTTGTGGGACGTAATTAAATTTTTTTCTCATCCGAGAATACTTTTCCAGACGATTAGTGAAGGGATGTTATTTTTCACAATGAACAATGAAACATGTATTAAGGAATGTCACTTTAATATAAATATGCATGTAGACAATACAATTTGGAACGATACCAAGTACTCACCGAGTTCCGTAGCTAATTTCACAATTAACTACCTTTAGAAAAAGGTCAGATAATGGTCTAGGAAACCCTTAGCTTTCCCTTTTTCTAAAGGGCCGATGCTCATTGGATTAATTTTTCGTTTTCATTGAGACAACTCTAGTCCATTTTAACACAGTCGCGACACACACGTCGCCACACGTAGTTGCCCGACACGTCCCCTCACACGCGCGTTTATAATTATTTGTCTTAACGGAGAGAATAACAATTGTTTTTCTAACCAAGATGACATGGAGTGCGTTTAAATTCACATGTTTTCTTATTGTCCTTCTCTCAGCTATTCCAAATACTAACTACAATAGGTAATTTCACAGAAGTTTTAAAATTCGACTTTGAAATTGCCTAAGGCGTTTCTGTTGGTTGCGGATTTAAATTTTTTGGGGATGCCGAACTTCATATGGCCTTCCCAAAACAACTGTTAACTTCGGAGATAAATTTTCCGATGTACAGAAGCCCGAATATTCTGAAGATTGATCCAGTAATTTGAATCCGCGGGTTTACTCGTTGGATGCAGGAAAATTTAACTATTCAATTTTTGTTTAAACATTTATCATTTTTATTTTATGGTTAAAAATTGATCCACTTTGTTGGAAATTCTTTTTTCTAATTTTTGAAAATTAAATCTTTTGACTCCTACAATTATCTGATGTCGGATAACTTTTATCCGACTGCCGATAAAAATCTTCGGTCGTCGGATAATTGTAGCTTTCATTTATTCGCAACGGTTTCATCTAACTTCAGATAAATATCTCTGGCATTTTCTGTGAATGTATTATGAGGCAATAAAAGCAATTTTATGTATTTTAAAAATATTCCTTACTTTTTTCACTCTCTTCATTTTTATATTACACTAATCAATAGATATAGCAGTTTTCTTATTTGAAGCAAATGTAGCGATATTGACTTAAATAAAATCAATGTATTTTGTTGAGAATTCAGTTTTTCGTTAGAAAGTTATTCTTATTGGTCGAAAATTCATCTTGTTTATTGAAAAATCAACTAATTAGTTGAAAATTCGTCTATTTTATAGAAAGTTTAATTCTTCTGCTAGAAATTTGATATTTTTTGGGTTAAAATGCAATCGTTCAAAAAAGATTTCTCAATTTTCCACAATTCCAGTAAATGTATAATACTTATTGATTTGAAATGAAATTCATCTTATTTACCAGGTATACTTTGAGTTTGAGCAATAAGCCGTGAGTGCATGCGGATGAATAAGTGCCAGCTTCCCACTGTGCGGCGGGGACGTAGAAGGATTCTGTTCCCTTAGGGACGCATTTTAGAGTGAGTTAACACTAGACCAAAACACATACCTGTACGTAACATTTCTTGCTCTCTTCGATTCTGGCACCAAAAATAGGGCTTCCTTTTAAAAAAAAGGCTTACCTCAAAATGACCTTGAAAATGAGGTTCAAGGTCAAATCCGAGATCACCGTTAGATTCCTCGTTGAAAGTTATCCAGATTATGACCTTGTTTATTTTTTTCACTAATTCTGCGAGATTCCTAAGAGGTCCTATGACAGCGTACTTTGACCTTGATTTGACCTGTAGAGGTCACATTAAGCCTCGACCTAAACACGTACTCGAACGTAAAATTGCCCGCTCTTTTAGATTCTGGCACCAAAAATAGGGGTTCCCATTTAAAAAAAAAACAAAGCTAGCCACAAAATGACCTTGAAAATGAAGTTCAAAAAAAAAGTCCTAGGTCACCTTTGGATTCACGTCTCATGAACGTGAGATGGATGGCCACAGGGCGCGGTGAAATCACAACGGTAGGCCGGCGAAACCCTCGTCTGTCTAGAGGACAAAGAGCGTCCCAAGGATGAGAGTCTTATGCATCAATCTTGCAAATGCCTCAGCATATTTTCGGCACGCGGGTATGGCTCTGAGGTTAAGAACCAGTGATAGTTTCGTACTTCCGAGAGCTTCGAGTGTGTAACAGAGACTGCTTTCCGAAAATCGTAGTTCCAGAAAATATGGCACTTCTCGTTTTGGATAATTGACTCTATCTTCCTCAGAGCGTTCGGCAGGACACGGTCGCGGCCAACACCATAAGATAGATAGAGATGGTAATGAAACATTTTTAGAGCCGCATCATGTCTGTCACGACCTGTCGTTCCTGCGTGAGTGGGACACCCGAATAGTATGTGTTCTCGGTACTCAGCATGTGTATTTGATGTGGAATTCGGTCACGCTATGCTGAGGTGGAAACGACACCGTATGGGCGTGCAAAAACGAAACCCTCTGAACCTGAGTTAAGTCCTGATCATCTGAGGAAAATCAATGTTTTGTCCTTCGACAAGAACTGTTTTTCTACACTTCTGTGAAAGTTTCCGTGCATTTTCTTGGGGCTTCGTAAAGGAACACTCATTTTCTAATCATTTCGTGTTTCCTGGCCACTTTTAACGAGAGGATCTCTGCCATTTGCAGCGATGTAAGCTGCAATTAGAACCATTCTGTTATGAAGACATTGAAGATTTAGAAGTCCTCGTACGCCTTGACGACGTGAGGTGTATAATCGTGAAACGGACGAATTGTTATACATACTCTTATGCATATGCATGATCTTACGTGTGGCGTTATCAAGGGCCGTAACCTTGTTCTCCGTCCATTGAGCCATCCTAAATGTGTAGAACGGTTCCATGTCAACAGATTTGAAGACCAACTCTGTCGCAGAGGATGCTTGTATCTAGTTCGGAAAGACGAAGTGTGCCAAGATGAATCTTGGGACACTTGTCCAATCCAACGTCCATACGAATCTCTTATGTGTCTCTTTGACGATACTTAGAGAAAGTGAAATTTTGCGTTTAACAGTAGAATATATCTTTAGGTCATCCGTATTAAATACACGAGTGACCTTATACTCGTGATGATGAGTTTCGCCGCACAGGTATCGAGAATCCAGCAGAAGTGTGGTGAAAAAGAGCAGAGGGCTCATGGTATCGCCCTGAAAGACGCCGCTGTGGATGGTAACGTTGTTTGTTGTCACACGATAATTGCCAGATGAGATAGTAAATCATGTTTTCCGAAGGGGCATCAATCTCTATATGCAACTGACTATGTGCAGATGAACCTTCAAGCTTTCAAACAGACAGACGATAAGTATATGAGAGGTTGAATCAAGAGCTTCCCAGTAGTCCATCTTGGCCATCGATAGGGCGCGCTGATGAGCTGCTACGTCTTTGCAGACGCACCTGTTGAGCAACAGGTTTTCTCGGCAACCTGCTACGCCTTTTTCGGGCGACGTTGTTTGTACATGTCTTTCCGCGCAGGCTTAATTCTTCAAACAATCCTATCGTTTAGATAAGCTGTAAAGATTTTATACAGCGTGTTCAAACAAGTTGTTGGCCTGTAACCTCTGGGTTAGAGAAATCGTCTTTCTTTGGTAATAGTATAGTGCCTCCTAACACCAGCCAGATGTTTGTGTGTTGAAGCAAAATTTTTCCGCCAGAGGTTCTTGATACCATCTGCTCCTGCAGCGGAAAAGTTCTTCGTGCCCGTAAGTGCTTTTTTCACATCTTCAGCAGTCATTGATGGACATTCCTTCTCAGATGTTATGAGGATGTCGCAAAAGTCCTTGGAGTGGATGATATTATTAGTATTTTCTTTAAACTCCAGTGTTTTCTGGATTTTATATACCTCTCTCCAAAAAGTCTCTACCTCGTTGGGCCTCCGAGATATCCTCACGAAAATAGTCATCCACTTCAGCCAGATATTGGAGCTCAGGAGAGCCCTAGATGTTATTTATCCTCCTTGTTCGGAAATCGCTATCATCTGTGTGAGGATGTCTGCCTTTCGTGGTTGGTCTTAATACCGCTTCGTCCTCTTCGCCTGTCGCTTTTTCATGCAGCGGATGATATCATTAGTATTTTCTTTTAACTCCATTGTTTTCGGGATCTTGTATATCTCCCTCCAAAAAGTCTTTATCTCGTTGAGTTTGGGTGTATTTTTTGCAGAAAAAGGTTAATCGCTTAAGAGGCGCTATGGATCGGCAAGAAACTGTTGATTCTCCCTGACCCATCTCTACCTCTTCTGCATTTTCTTCGTTGCATCAAATAACAACCGTATTTTGTCAGTAATATGCTGCTTGATTTTCAGCAGCTTCGACTTGTTCATTGTATGATTGTAGATCCACATTTCCTTGGTGAACTTGCGAACCCTTTCCGTGAACGGTTTACCAGATGTTATGTACTCAATCACACACTAAACACGGGATCAATCAACGCAGAAAGTTGAATTTCTTCCGGTCGACGCGGAATTAACAATGAGTTTCGAGATTCAATGGGAAAGTAAGAGAAAGTACGGGAAGGTACGCGAAGTACCAAGAAAGGGAAATTAGCGCGCGCTAGCCGGGACCTCGAAAAAATTGATTTGAATCGAAAAACAACGTCAGACGGTAGCTGCAGAACAAGCACTGAGGACTTCCTCGCTCGTATGAAGGGTTGCACTGGGCTTACAAAATTTTCTGATTACGAACTCTTGTTGGTCATGCCAGTTTTGATGGAAGGCGTTGCGTTCAGATGGATTAAAAACCATGAATTCAAGTTCGCGAATTGAAAACAGTTTCAAAAAGCATTTAGGTACTGTTTTGGCGATGCGATGAAGATTTTAAAAGGAGCGTTACGGAACAGGTCTATTCTAGGGACTAGGGGAAAAACGAACATATTGATCATCATCTGACCAATCAAAGGGGCTTAATCAACTTACTCGAAAATGATATGCCAACAGTAGAACAGTTGGATTGGGCTCATAGTGGACTCAGGCCGGAATTTCGTAGGGTTATTTACCACTCCCCTTACCGATCCTTTGATGAACTTTCGTGACTTGGTAAAGGCTGGGGAAAAAAATTTACTGCCATCAGAGAGTATAGGCCAACCCCGAGAATTCCTTTCTCCAAACATGTGCGTATCTTGACCTGATGGTACAAAAATCGCCAAACATTAGTTCTTCAGCCTTCGCGTAGGAGAAGCCGGTCTCAGAAGTTAAAACAGCGAAAAATATTCCAATTAAGAGAAAAGCAGCAGAGCTTGACTACGGGTTCTGATCCCACCCCACAATCAAATTCTTGAGATAATAACCCTGACGCTTCGGGCAAGGTCATTTGTTTTAGATGTAGACTTACTCTCATTGCTCAGAAAACGGAGAAGGGCCTCGATTAATTCAGATAATTATACAGGTGATAGTGCGCTACCTAATGATTGCGTTCCATGTATTGAGCCCTTTGAAAGTACTGATCTTGGATTAGATATTGCGCCTGCCGAGGGTGTCATCAAGAAACCTTTCAGTGAATGGTCGACCCCAACAGTGATGGCCAAGAAGGCTAATGGGGTTACTGGCTTTGCGTAGATTTCTGGAAAGTAAATTCCAGCTCGAAGAGAGATTCCTATCTCCTTCCGTTCATTTCAGACATACTTAGGCGAATCCTTCCCGCTAGGTTTATCTCGAAGATCGATCTTAGTTCAGCTTTCAATTAAATTGTCATGGATGAGACTTGTCAGGAGTTTACGGTATTTGTAGTTCCGCGTCCAGGGCTCATTCAGTGGATTCGTATTCAGTTCGGCCTGACAACAGAACAGGTCGACATCCAGTTTGAGAACTCGGCAGATGATTGGTATAATAAACGCTTACAATCTGTGATCGAGCGACCAGTTTGGACCTAGAAGCCTGGAAGTTAGTAGTACAAGGAGAATCTAGTTGCAGAGTGAAAAATATATGATGTTAATGTTTCTTGTCTACTAGGTCTAAAATCAATATTTTTCGATTATTGATTGTCAATTTTATAAGTTGTGAAAAAAATCCATTCTGATGCTGAATCATGACATTTTTGGGAGAGACAAGACCTATGGTCGAGTAGCTCTTTGGTACAATTGGCCTGTGCTGTACTCGGACGTTGCGCGTTTTGTCCAGAAATGAGACACATATCAAAGGTGTGAGCATGAACAGTTTCACCCGGTCGGCATGATGGGTCAGCGTGTCGTTGAACAGTCCTGGACGGTAGTGGCCGCGGACTTTGTGGGCCCTTTTCACCGCAGCATTTCCAGTTTCAAGTATGTGCTGGTCTTCCGAAACCTCTTTACCAAATCGGAGGCAATACTGCCGATTAGGACAGCTAATGGTCCGACGATTAAAAAGGCTTTTGAGGATTTTATCGTATCACACGGGGGAACTCCGGTGGTTACTCATACAGATACAGGTACGCGTTGACCGCGTATTTAAGACTATGATTGCAGCTTTCCTTCATAAGAACCACAAGAAGTGGGATCTCCACTTACCCGAATTCCGCTTGTCCTATAATACCGCTCCCCATGGCACATTGAAGATCTTACCAGCTTTTTTAAGCTTTGGGTGTAATTGTTTACCCTACCGTTCTTTGAAAAGTGATCTTGAAAGGGGATCTTAACGCTTTGGTCCAGACTCCGTGAATTTGTTAAAGCGCATGAAGAGACTGGACCATCTTAGGGATCTGATTTGCCGAAACCTTGATCGCACATACGTATCTCTAGCCAAACATTATGATGAGAGTAAGCATGTTCGTTCTTTTCGCGTAGATGACCTTGTCTCAAACCGTCAGTGCGTTCTCTCTTAAAAGGAAGACAACCTTGCAGCTAAACTATGCGATAAATACGACGGGCCTCATGAGATCAAGCCGAGGTTGTCTCCAGTTGTGTACATTTTAATTATTGAGAAAGGAAAATACGCGGGCAAGGAGCACATTAGACACCTTAAGCTCTACTTTTTCGACACTTAAGTCCTGAACTATTGCACATTATGTGATACTTTATCTACGGGTGGTTCTGAACAAGTGCTTTTACCTTTAATAAGTAAAAGTACTTGAATAGACAGTTATTTTAGGATTACTTCAAGATTACCGAGATCACTTGATATTTTTTAATTTTGATTACGCTCAATTAATGGAATGAATAATTACATTCCCCAAAGACATAGCTTGTTCTTGACCTTTAGTTGAATCTGTCCCTCTAATCGGATCACTCTGAACCGGGTACGAGACGAGCCGAACTAGAAAATCGCATCCCTGCCGGATCTTAAAGGTGAACAATCTTATGAGTTCCGGGTTCTTACGGGTTCTTATGTTCCGCATGACCTAGCTCCAATTCATCTTGAACATGATCAGCGCTTCTAACTTGTAATTTGATTTGATTTGCTTTGTATTTCGAATTGACTTATTGCTGAGTGCTCTTGGAGAGGTCAATCGATGAATGGCTTATGATCCAATCACACCCCTACATTCATAATTTTCGAACGTAGCGTGAGAAAATGACGGACCATTAACATTCGCCTCAATCAGATCCTCGCACGACGCCGCCATCTTCTACTTGGCTCCCAAATGCTATGTCACCAAGGCTCACGCCATGATTCGTCGTCATGATTCTTACGGCTCGACCATACGACTCTGGGTCCATTGATGAAAGAATCAAATTAATTGAAAACTACTTTTGCCGAGAAAACCCCCATACGTATCTCTCCGTAAAACTCGGTAAATTATGTATCCATCGACTAACTTCAAAATGCTGTATTCATGAACTATGATTATTGCGACACATGCTATCACTGATAATAATTGAAGGGCAACACAGCAGAAGGGCGTAAGTGCCAAATTTCGGAAATGCGTTTTATTGGCCTAAAATAATGTTTTTCACCTATCTCATATTTCTATAAAAAATTATGGTCCGGTTCGATTTAAGAGTGGGTCAAAATCCATGTTTGGTATTTTTGTTTATAAAGTAATTCAATATTTTTGCCTGTTCTTTCCACAATTCAATAGAGCTAAGTGATAGCTCGAAAGTACTTTCTTGTTTTTTTAATTCTTCAAAAAATAAAAAAGTTATGCAACTCTTTGTGTGTCCACATTTTCGTTTTTGGGGACGCCCCGCACCATTGATAAGGGATTTTCTCGGATGTGACTGCTTCTTTTGGGATGTTTATTTCGCGGTTTGGTAGAGTTAAGTAATAGCTCAGAAGTAGTCTCTTGTTTTTTCTCTAAATGCAAAAATAAAACAGTTACGCAACTTTTCAGGTGTCAAAATTTGAATGTTTAGGATTCGATGCTATTTTACAAGGGTTTTATCGCACATGGTTATTTTTTTAGCCCTATTCTCGCGATTCAATAGAGATAACCAATACTTCGAAGGTACTTTCTTGTTTTTTTTTTATTTCAAAAATAGAATAGTTAATTACTTTTTATGAGTGAAAATTGAAGTTTTTGGTTACATTTCGTCCCTTTGACAAAGGTTTTCTCGGAGATGATTGTTCCTTTCAAAATTTTCGTTGCACGGTTCGATGAAGCCTAGCAGTACCTCAAACCGTTTTCGCGCTAATTTGTTTAAAACTAATTCGGCGAAAGATAAACAGTTTTTTGCTTCCCCTGAAAAATTCAGGTTTTGGCACTTACGCCCTTCTGCGGTGTTGCCCTTCAATTGTCTACGATTTCGAGTATTGATTTCCTAGTATATAGTCCTACTATTCCATGTATTTCTCAATTTCGAGCGCAAACTAATGTTGTGAGCATGTTTTAATGCGAGCACTCCTTGGGCCTACCGTCGTGGTGTCTCGCATTCCATACGAATACTTTCGTTCTGGGCATCACTAAGGCAGGAGGTGAAACAATTTACGATTTATATTTGATTTATATTGGGACATTGGGTTCATACTTCAAAACTTGTATATTCCCTAAAGTCGGAAGGAACAATTAAGAATTGAATGTCTAAGGTCATTTTTTTCATATATTCGGCAGGGGATGCAATTGTAGATTTCATTTGACCATATGGTCTCTCCTTTTTCTCTCTTGTGTCTGGACCATCACCAAGCCTGGTTCTCCTTTTTGATTGCTCTTTATGTCATTTAAGCCACGTGGCCATTATCAAGTCTTCCTTTTTTCTTGTTGATTTATGGTCCCAGTGGTGTTTTGTAACCTAACTTTCGCATTTAAAAATGTCATTATCTTTATTGTTACCGTTTGTGAAAATAGTACGTCGAAAGCAATCCGTCATATAATTTGAATAATGGCCGTTGTGATTAGAAGATCCACCCACTGAGATTCACTAAAGTTTCCTTATCTTAGTCCTTTAATAACGTAATGACAAATTAAAAATCGAGATTACTCACACGATCGCCATCATTGAAGCTCATTTAAATTGAGAATCATTTGTCCGCTGGACGGATTGCAGTGAGTATAACATCATATTCCAATACCGGTATTGTAAAGTACATGTCGACTGTCCCGAAGAAAACGTCCCTAACCAATTTTTCCGAAAACAAAACGTATCAACTACATTATGATTGGCTAGCGTGCCCTATCTCCATTCCAAAATATATATGGAGATACGGCACTCCTGAAAAGTAAAATATAGTTGATATAATCTGTATACGGAAAAGTTCGCTAGTAACTTATTCTTCGGGACAGTCGATGTATGATAAACGGCGCGTGTCCTTTCAAACTGCAATACGCGTACTGGAATCTGGCTATTCAAATACCGTGTTTCCAACTTTACATTACGTTTCTATGATAGAACTATTGAAGAATACCAAGCATTTTTAACAGTTTTCACGATAATCACTTTTGCCACAGTGATGCCATATTCTGGCTTGATGTTCTCTTATTATAAAAAGAAAAATTTTAATATTATATTTTGCAACCAGAAATTTCTCCATGTATGTTTTTTAGGCGTCTTTGTGAAGTTCGGGCGGGCATTTAGGGAGTTTGAGTGTACAGTTACGAAGGTAGCGATTACTTAAGGAGGCAGGCAGTAGTTGAGGAGGTAGCAGACATTTACAAAGAATAATCAGGTATTTGAATAGTTAGTCCGACATTTGAGAAAATTGGGAGGGGTGCACTTAGGGAGGTCAGACTGGCAGTTAGGAAGTTCAGGAGAGGATTTGGAAAGGGTCCTAATTCCTGATACATCGTCAGCGACGGCGAGATCTCTTGATAATATGGAGAGATCTCTCATTTTGTTTCTTTTTTAATTTTTAAAGACCTCAGCTTGAGCAACTTTCATCCAAGATATTATTTTGAATTTTGAATTGATAAATTTTAAATAGTTTCAGTTTGAATTTTAGATACTCCGAATTCAGTGGAGTTCTGCTTTGAATGCATTAATTTGTAGTTAAGTAGTCACTCTGGAATATTTATATTTAAACAGTTGATCATGCGGAAGAAATTCAACGCGCATGCAGCACGCGAATCATGATTGCTATTTTGTAATCAGGGCTGTGGGTCGAAACTTCGAGTCGATTGAAATTCAAGCTGACTCGAATAGAATCGAAAATTCGAATGGTTTGGAATTCTCGAAAGCTTTGAGACCTCCAACAGTTTCGAGCTGCCCGAAAGTCAAAAAATTTCACGCTTTTAGTATGTTAACACAATTCTCATGACCTTTGGTGCTAATGGATTTTTTTTTAAATCTTTTGAGAACTCGAAACTGTTCGAGCATCCGAAAGTTTCAAGTACTCGAAAACTTTTGAGTTCTTCGAAAAGCTCGAGCTCCAGCTCAATTAAACCCGATCGAGCTTAGCTCGACTCAACTCGAAACCTAGCAGACTCGACTTGTTCGAACTTCGAGTTTCGAGTTTTTGCATACTCGTATTTCTGGGGAAATAATTTCATTGAGCTGAGTTGAAAATTATTAGAGAGTATCACTAAAAAACGTAAAGTTTCCATATATATCAACTAAAGATGATTTTTGGCTAATCTCAATATATTTGGTGGAAATAACTGTTAGCTTCTTGGAAATAATAGTACCTTAGGCTTAGTCACTTACTACAGTTGTATCAGCAATTAATTGCACAGCAGCTGGCCTGATGACGCTGATAAAATTTCCGAGTATCGTATTATCGGTCTTGTAATTAGTTATATAGGATGACATAGAAGTGCTCCAATCTTCTGATGGCCCGCACTGTACATTCTTTAACTGGCGCCTACTGTTAAAAATACAATAAAAATATTAACATTCCATGGAAGTAATTATTCAACAGAATTGTTAAAAAATTAATTTCAAATGTACTGTTGAATTAAGGACGTTTTCGAAAATCCGATTAATTTTATCTTCATATAATAATAAACTAGAATAATTTTTCAAACGAAATTTCAGCATCTAATAAAATATAAGAAGGGCGCTACGAATGGTTTTTAAAATCGAAATTCATAGTATTTTTTGACAAAGGATCAGGAATTTATGTCCTACCCAGTCCCAAATTTCAACTGATCCCCATTCGAACATTTACGTGCTGCAATATAGGCTATAATTTATAATGATATTCCACGATTTATTGTCACGTGAAAAGTAATACATAACTTAACGCTGAAAAATAATATATAACTCACCGCTGGAAAATAATAGAAATTATTCTGTCGATGATATACCAGGACGGTGTAATGACGAAATTCTTCGCACACGTTGTTAGTTTACTGGCTAGAAAAGCGAGTAACTGACCTAGAGGCCCGGGTCGTCGACGAAGAGTGGATCCATGAAAACCTCTTAAACGGTAGAATTTTCTTTTGCAAATTCCACGTCGGGTATGTCCTCGATCATATGCTGACAATGAATAATAGCTGGTTACTGTGAATTAAAATAATAATTTGAGATGAATTGTATCACGCAAGTTCAGCTGTGAGAAAAACGTTACTCAATATTGGGAAGGTAGAAATAAAAACAGCAATGACGCTACAACTCTATCAAAAAATAGTTTTAAAGATTACCAAAGTTTCGAGAATCCAATATTTTCCTTATCAGGCGTATCTATTATGAAAGTTATAGTAAAAATTTAAATAACAATATCATTTGATAAAGTTTCAATAATTGGATAAAGTTTTTTTTGTAACATACATTGTTTTAATCACATAACATGGGAATGAACCAACAAGGAACAATAAAAGTTGAAAAAAATGTTACCAATTTTAAATTTACCGAATTGTATTGTTATTAAGCTTCCAATAATAACTTGCACGATAAGATACCCCTGATGATGAGAAGAGTTGATTCTCGGAACGTTGAAAATTAAAAAAATATTGTCTGATAGGGTTAGAGCAACATTGTTGTTATTTTGTACCTTCCTAATATTGGCTTCTCGCACATTGAAAGAGTCCAAGACCGTTGTTTAAAATATAATATCACATATTGGGGGCATTTGCAGAATATTTTTTCAATTTACCATCTAATTCAGGATTTGTAGTGAGATCATAATCTCTGATAGTGGAAGACATTGATCGCGACCTTGGTACTCGGCGTGTAGTATTTTTGCAAGAGCTTCTTGTCTTAACAGTCACAGGCATGTATGTCTCGATGATGTTATTGAGTTCTACAACTTTGTTTGGAAACCCACCCAAACAGGCCAGTGCCTAATAAAGAAAAAATCGAGTTTTCTGACAACTGAATTTTCGTGTGATCTTCATAATTTGCAGTCCATGAAATAACCGCAAGTCAATCTTCAAATATGTTTGCAACCAAAATTATAACACTGATATACTTGCATATCAGCTGACACTTGCGAAATATCAAATAACCTGAGTTAATTCTCATTGCCCGCACAAATATATTACTATTAATTGAATATCAAGTGAAATGCCATTGTTATAATTGTAAAACAAAAAATAAAATCGAAAGGCATGAACTCCAAAATCTTTTTTGTTTCTAACTGGCAGATTGTGGTTATACAGAAAAAATTACACAACTTCGATTTTCTTGAACCATCGCGAAATCTTGACGTATAACATTCTTATTTTAATATTTTCCATTCATTCCTGATTTTTATTTACTTTAATTTCTTTCTTATATAAAAATAGACGAGGAACGCAGTGCTCAGAAATAAATATTATTAACGCATTGGAGAAGAAAGTACCAAGTAAGATTTACTGCACAGCCCAGTTAAGCGGCCTTCCGTGCGCGTTTTTTAGAGTTCAGTAATTCTTACAGAGCCTGTGTTTAGTTGACGGTTCGATTTATATAAGTTACTGTGTAAAACTGTTAATCTTTCTCAACTATAATGAAAATACGTGCGGAAGGCCGCTTGAATGAGTTGCACCGTAAATGTTACAAGGAAGTTTTTCCGCGTTTAGCGGTAATTTTTGTAACTTTAAAGGCTATCATTCTCGTAATCATCGTCATATGCAATCAACTTTCAATTAAGGTTATATGTAACTTTTACCTCTCGTTGCAGTTTCTCCAGAGAGGTCTCATCGTTTTTAGTTTCGGAAATCATCTTCCCATCAGCCATTTTATTTGTTACACAAATCCGTATGTCCCACGTGAATTTTGACAATCTTTCATCTTGTTATCTTCAAAACATCAATATTTTCACGACTGGTAAAATTTATCAGTTTTTAAACAAGCGACAGGACTCTCTGAAGATAGGAATCATTATCATGGAAAGGGAAATATTCCGAATGTTCAAATGTATGAATTTTAGTTAAATATGAAGATTTTGAACTAATGAAAGTTTTATTGAAAGTGATTTTAATAATTTAAAGCAATATAAAATTCGTCTTTTTTTAATATCATGAAATAAGAATTGAAATACGTACCGATATTTCGGGACGAATAACCGCATTATTTCAATACGAGTGGTGGCAC
The DNA here is from genome assembly GCA_932178445.1 of Andricus quercusramuli. Taxonomy (NCBI): domain Eukaryota; kingdom Metazoa; phylum Arthropoda; class Insecta; order Hymenoptera; family Cynipidae; genus Andricus; species Andricus quercusramuli. Next base: position 43,206 of record CAKNXH010058292.1, on the reverse strand, counting down.
TTGTAAAAGGGGCTATTAGTACTGAGATTTGAAATTCACTGAAGTTTCATTTGAATTTCAATTTTATGTTGCAAGAAGAGTTGCTAAAAGTTGAATGAATTTAACATTACTGATTTTTCGGTGAAATGCGATTGCTTGACTTTTTTTACTATGTATGTCAATTGATTACTTGTGACTTGAATTAATGACTTTATTACTGATTGAATCAGTGAATTGTCATATCTACCAATTACTTTTCAATATATCCGATTTGTGGAGATACTATAAAGTAATCCAAATTATTATGTTTTAAATTTATTACTACTAATACTACTACTAATAAAATAATATACTAAGTAATACCACTAATCTACTCGCGAATATTTATTTCAACCGCCTTTAACATGAAATTCCTTATTGTTAAAAATTTAATCTGTACATTCTAATCGTTGTAATATACGTTTTATATACAATATAAGACATAAACTTGAATTTAAAAAATGAAATTGAATCAAGAATGTATTTTTTCTTTTTGTTTTAATTTGATAGAAGTTCTGATTCGAAAAACAATATTTAATATTTGAATTTTATAGTGCGTTTCCGAAACGTGAACGATTCGATTCTTCTTGTTTGAATACATTTCAACTGTTAGTCTGAACGATGTCGTATTTATTAGGTTCTCTCATCTAAATTTATAAATTATAAATTTTCCCAGACGTAAGAAAAGAAAATTTTATTCTTCTTATAAATTGAATTTACAATTGACAATCGAAAGAGAAGAAAACAAGTCAAAACTATATAAGGTATTCTTCTCTTATATTTTTTACATATTCTGACTATCACATTATTTTGCTTCCATCTCACAATTCAATGTTTTTTATACATACCTGGTGAGGCAAATCATATGTGTTTCCGAAACGTAATCGATTTGATTCTTCTTGTTTAAATAAATTTAAACTGTT
>CAKNXH010058292.1:22441-42255 GCA_932178445.1 Andricus quercusramuli | reverse complement strand
CAGATCTGATGAGACAAACCAGCTGTGTTTCCAAAACGTAATCGATTCGATTCTTCATTTTCAAATGAATTTCAACTGTTAGTCTGGAAGATGTCGTATTTATTAGGTTCTCTTACCTAAATTTATAAACTATAAATTTTCCCAGACGTAAAAAAAGAAAATTTTATTATTTTTATAAATTGAATTTACAATTTACAATCGAAAGAGAAGAAAAAAGTTAAGACTATATAAGGTATTCTTATCTTATATTTTTATATATTTTGATTATCACATTATTTTGCTTCCATCTCACAATTGAATGTTTTTTATACATATCTGGTGAGGGAAATCATCTGTGATTCTGAAACGTGTACGATTCGATTCTCCTCGTTTGAATAAATGTTAACTGTTAGTCTGGAAGATGTTGCATTTATTAGGTTCTGTTACCTAAATTTATAAATTATAAATTTTCCCAGACGTAAATAATGAAAATTTCATTCTACTTATAAATTGAATTTACAATTTACAATCGAAAGAGAAGAAAACAATTCAAACTATTTAAGGTATTCTTCTCTTACATTTTTTATATATTCTGATTATTACATTATATTGTTTCGGTCTCACAATTAAATATGTTTTTCATACAGATCTGATGAGGGAAAGCAACTGTGTTTTCGAAACTTAATCGATTCGATTTTTCTTTTTTAAATAAATGTCCACTGTTAGTCTGGAAGATGTGGCATTTATTAGTTTCTCTTACCTAAGTTTATAAATATTTTTAAACTTATTTCTTCGCTTTGAAATTTTTAATGAATTGTATAAATATATTAATCATGAATGTTATAAACATAATTAACAAATGTTTAAATAGAAATCATATTTTTGTATTTACGGGCTCCGATTTATAGGAATAAAATTTTCTTTTTTTAGGTCTGGGAAAATTTATAATTCATAAAGGAAGGGTTTCGATAAGGCCCTTTATCGCCCCCCCCCTCCTGAATCATATTTTTTAACGTTTATCACCGAGATCATTCTTCTTTTCTTCTATAATCTGGAAAATATAAGGCTTCCAAAAATACATATGTGACCGTCCGCGAAGAAAGGGACCTAATGCATTAACGCTGAATTTTACAGGACGAGCGATCGTAGCCGGGCAGTAATCAACTCAAAAAATTCTGATTATTGGAAATGAAAGAGCAACTCAGAAACTATCGATTGGCGTAAGAAAATAAAAATCGATTTTTTGCAGATTAGGTCCCTTTCTTCGCGGACGGTCACATATACTTTTTGTGTTGATCGATAGAACCCTTATAAAAAAATGCAAAACTTATTTTGTTTTGCAAAAATACGCCAATTTTTTAGTTTCTGCGATCTTTATGTAGTTATTTCTTATGGAGCGCAACCGAGTAACAAAACAATTTTCACGTATATGGTGCACAATTACATGAGCTACTATATACATAAAAATCATCGAGTTACTGCATTGCGCTCATGGTAAAAAAGAAATGGATTGAATTTTGAATAATATTTAATAACGTACTAATTGACTGATTTTGTTATATTTTCTTCCCAAAACTTCAACTTAGCTCTCGAGAAGAAGATCGAGAGCTAAGTTGAACATTTGGCAAGAAAATATGTTTTGTTATATATTTTTTATATATATTTAGTTATATACTGGTTATACATAATATATATAGGGATTCCCAGGAGGGTGGAGAGAAGGGTTAATAGTGCCACTATATAAGAAAGGAGATAGGGATCGACAGGAAAATTATAGAGCGATCACGATAATGAATACGGCGTATAAAGTATACGCCCTTGGCATAATCCACACATAGTTCCCATTACATCTTGACTCTCTTATTCTCTCTTCCTCTCCTGTCTTCTCTCTCTCTTTATGCCGTTTTTCTCAACCAGCTCATATACCTTCCTCCCTTCCTCGTGCATCCTTCTCACTTCATCCATCTGCAGTCCACACGCTCTAAAGTACCTTTACCTCTCAACCTCCATCTTCACACTCCCTCTCCTGTTCTCCTTCTTCTATCAACACCCCCTAACCACCCTACTTCCCCCCTCTTCCAAAAATTTCTCCTCATATTTACACGCCCGGCTTCCCGCTAGAATCCCTACATTCGTTCATCCCGTCCCCCTCCTGACAATATAATTAGGCGTGTGCCTTGCCAACCCTAGGGTCCACCTTACATACCTCTCCTGCGTTCTGTTTACCTCTTCACTTTCCTTCCACCCCACACCTCTACTCCATACAATAGCACACTCATCACTAGTGAATCAAACAATTTCATTCTCCTTCGAAAATCTTCTGCGAATAACTTCTTTCCCAACCCCCAAACCTACCTCATCACCACATTTGCCCTCCTCACTCTCTCTTTTATGTGACCATCCACTCCCCCATTCCTCCGAAACACGAAGCCTTTTCCCCTTCTCTTCTGAACAACATAACCTTGGACTTTTCCGCATTCAGCTCTAACCCCTTCTTATCCAGGTATCTTCTCCACCTCTTCATCATCTCCTTTAACGCCTCCTCGCTACTTGCCAACAACACTATCTCATCCTGACCATTTTAAGAAGAGGGTCTTGTCCATTTGCAACTATATGTACTGTACCCAGAATAATCCTGTTGTGAAGACATTCAAGATTCAGTATTCCGCGACCACCTAGGCGGCGTGAGATGTGAAGTCGCGGAACAGAAGACTTAAGGTGCATGCAAAAGGTTCTTGTGCAAAACCTTTCGCGTCCCGATATCAAGGGATCTGAGCTCGTCCTTCGTCCACGGAACCACTGGGACGGCAAGCATTTTCGTTGCAGATACTTTGTTCTTAGCTGACAGTTCGGAAGACCAAATCTGCCGGAATGAGACGTTTGTATCTGCTTCGGAGAGTATCCTTTATAGATGTCACGTCCTGAATGCGGCTCTGTGGCACGCCCAGGTGTGTATTGGTCTCTCCAGCGCTAAAGTGTCCTATACTGCTTCTGTCTACGAGCTCAGGGTCTTCGGGGATGCCATTAAGTTTTCCTTTCGTCAAATTAACCGTGGCACATTTCTCTAACCCGAACTCCATTCCAATCTCTTGAGTGTACCCTTCGACAATTTTTAGAGATTGATGTAGTTTCTCTTTATTTCTAGCATAGATCTTGAGATCATCGATGCAAAATACATGAGTGACCTTATGCTTTCGACCTCCAGGTTTGCCACAGAGGTACCCTTCGGAATGCCGAAGTGCGAGAGATAGTGGCAATAATGTGAGGCAAATGAGAAGAGGGCTCATGGTGTTGCCCTGAAACACACCTCTCTGAAAGGTGACACTGTTAGTGATCACACGATGTTTTCCAGATGAGATAGTAAATCTGGTTTTCCAAAGCGTCATTAATCTCTCTATGCACCTCACGATGTGTGGATGAACCTTCAAGCTTTCCAACAGACAGATGATAAGTCTATGGGAGGCTGAATCGAAAGCTTTCCGGTAATCAATCCAGGCCATCGATAGGAATCGCTGATAGGATGCTGCCTCTTTACAAACACATCTATCGATGAGTAGGTTCTCCCGACATCCTGATACGCCTTTCTTTGAGCCGCATTGTTCATACATCTCTCGCCACACAGGTCCAATTGTCCGAAGAATGCTATCATTTAGGATAGCTGTAAAGATCTTATACAGTTCGTTCAGACAAGTTATTGGCCTGTAATTCTTAGGGTCAGCTAAGTTGCCCGTCTTCGCCAGGAGCACTGTGCGCCCTTCCACCAACCACTCGGGAATAGGCTCTTCCGACTTCAGATATAAGGTGAAAATTCGGGCCAGATGCTGGTGGGTTGAAGGAAACTTCTTCCACCAGAAGGTCTTGGTACCGTCTGGAGCGGAATAGTTCTTCATGTCTCTCTCCGCTCTAGACTTCTCTTAGCGTTAGGTAGTACTCGTATTCTGTCAACAATTTGCTGCCTGATGGTCAGTAGCTTTGACTTGTTGATTGTGTGATGACGGGTCCACAGTTCGCGCGCAAACATTAGAACCTTGGCAGTGAAATTCCTGCCAGATGTTATGTAGTCAATGACACACTGAATGCGGGACGCGTACTGTCTTGCCCAGTCTATCTTTGTGCTGAGTTGATGTAGGGGAAACCACCCTACAGTAAATAATGATTTACAGTAGATAATCTTAATTAACTGGAAAACTGACAACAAATGTTCAACACTTTTCTTAGTATAACCTTTCAGCAAGGATACTATATCTTCTACCGAACTTTTATTGAAAAATTATAATTAATCAATGCTTGAGAGCAAAAAATTTATTTTTAACCTGAAAAAAAAATTCACCTCTTCTTTATTCATACTTTTTAACTTAATGAAACATTTTCATGAACATGTTTATACATTAGAATCAAAGCTTGAAGTTTAATGAACAATATTTATAACTACAAAGTGTTTTTTCTTCGATATTTATAAATATTTAAGGACATTTTATTGGATATTACATTTTCCAACAGTAGATAACCAACAGTAGATAATGGGAAAATTACAAAAAATTTCTCTGTCAAAATTGGCAGCTCTGCGACAGTCTCGCAGTTGTTTTAAATTAAAGGTTGTGTTTGTTTGTTTATTTTGATTTGTGAAGATTTAAATTCAAATTATTTCAAATGATAATCTAAGAAAATAGTGTAAATTATTATTTATTAAAAAGGTCTCAAATTTTAATTGTGTTTCAAGGAGCCTTTCGGAAAAGATATAATTTTTTGGATTAAGGTACGTAAAAAAGCTGCACTTTTCTGTCATCGCAACTCAGGTTAAATTGTATGAAGATTAAACATCTTGTACCAATCGCACCAACCTTACGAAATATCAGAGATAAAAAAATGTCAATAATTTAAGCTTTTGCGTTTTTTGTAAAATAATCATAGTTTCAACTATTATTTACTCAATAAATTGATTTCAATTGTAAGTATAATAACGATAAATTATAATTATCCAGAATGGAGTATTCTAACTTGCCCCAGAGCAATACCGGGGAATACCTAATTGAATATGTAAGCTTTATTTAACAATGATCGTCTTTCTTTATTTTTGGAAACTGATGCAGTTAAATGCTGTTAATTTTTTCCCTATCTACTGTAGGGTGGTTTCCTCTATTCTTCTTTTGGTCTTGTGATTAACCGTTGATTTTGTTTTACGGTTTGCATCTGCCAAAGTTCTCGCTGCACTGCATACACCACAATTGATAGTCCAGAGGTCGGATTCTTCGAAAAAATCTTCACGAAGCTCATCATCCAGTTCAGTCAGATCTTTGGGCTTGGGAGAAACCTGAATGTTGATGTTTCTCCGAGTCCTGAAGCATCGATCTTCGTCTATTGGATGCCTGTTCCCAGTTGGTCTCAGTGTCGCCACACTTTCTCTGTTGCCGGCTTGTTCTGGCTGCGACAAAGTAGGCGTTTCGCTTACATAGTCCCTTTTTCGAAGTTGTTCGGCATGGTTTCGCTGACGTTGACGCGAAAAGTGCGAGAGCTCTGGGTGTTTCTCGCAACACAGAACCTGCAGTCGTGCCATGTAACCTTCTCGCTCGGGGGCCATACTGCTATCGTAGCAATCTAGCAGGTCTTCATTGAGTCGAGCCGTCCACCCAAAAGTATTGAGATTCCGCCGGTCCATCGCATTGACTCCGTCTTGATTGGCTCCCCCAACTCTAGGGTAGTCGGCATTGTTGTCCGACCCATTGTCGGAAGCCCTGCGCGTTCGATTGTTTTGAACAGCACTTACTACAACTATGTGTGGTGTTGTCATTGTTGTTCCCAAAAGCAGCTAGGGAAAGGGTTCGTCCATCCTTGTAGAGCCCCGCGTGCAAGGATGAGGCTGATACTCTGAGAGGTTGCCCGGTATCTCAGATCACCGTTTGAGACACCTTACCCAGGTGTCATTCAGCTTTCGGTGCGGTTCTAACGCCTTCGCTTAGGGGTTATTTCTTCGGGACCATCCCTGGACAATTGTCCGCGACTGCTTATTCATTACTGTAACCATATTCAGGAGAAACCCTTGGTACAGGGACCCTCTATACGCAACCCGAGGACGCGTTCGGTAGCTTTATCATAGGCCCTTCGGTTTGATTCCCAAGGAACCTAAACCGAAACCGAAATATATATATATATATATATATATATATATATATTTATATATTGTAACAGAAAGGATAAAATGATTATTTCCTGGTACTACCACTTTTGAAAATTTTTGGAAGTTTTATTTATATATCTGATTTTGTTTCATATTAATTGAAAACATAATCCTCGTCACTGTCCTTATTTATCATAGTTGAACATTTTGTTTTTGTAAATAAACTCAAAATTTCTGCCAGTCTGTGGCTAGGAGGTTTAAAGGAGGACTTGCAAAATACTGGAAGGTTGAAGGAGGTTTCAAGGAGGACCCCACGTGAACTTGGCACGGGGCAGGGGTTTGACCAACATTATTTCTGTGACTAGTCCAAGGGGTGCATTCATGCCCCCACAAGATGTTGGAAAGGTTTAGGGGTTTGACCAACATTATTTCTGTGAACAGTCAAAGGTTTGCCTTCTTGTCCCCATAAGACGTTGGGAAGAGGTAGGGTTTGATCAACATTATTTCTGTGAGCAGTCAAAGAGGGGGCCTTCTTGCTCGCATGAGGCGTTGGAAAGTGGTAGGATTTGACCAACATTATTTCTGTGATCATACGAAGAGTCATACATCAAAATAGGACTAAATAACTCTTGAATCACAAGACCTCACTATGAAATGCTTGACAGTCTCTTGGGCATGCTGAAAATATTTTTTTTACTGGTACCGGCAGGAAACTTTTTGGCTGGTACCAGGAGAGAACTTTTTTTCCGCCACCGGTAGTCTATCAACAACTATGGTTCAAAAACAGCAGGAGGGACAGTAAAAATGTAATGAGGGTCCATATCATGTCACATGCGGCAAGTCTTTTTGCAGCAAGTCATACCTGCGGCATGTCACATCTACGGCATGTCACATCTGCGGCATGTCGCATCTACGGCATGTCACATCTGCGGCATGTCTCATCTTCGGCATGTCACAACTGCGGCATCTCTACCTAGCGGCATCTCTCACTATTGGAAAGGGATTCGACCAATATTATTTCTGTGGCCAGTGAGAAGAGTGCTTTCTCGCCCCCACGAGACGTTGGATAAGGGGTAGGGATTCGAACAATATATTATTTATGTGGCCAGTCACAGGGGTGAATCCCCCCCCTCCCCCCACGAGAAGTTCGAAAACGCGTAGGGGTTCGAGTAACATTATTTCTTTGGCCAGATACAGGGGTGCGGTGTGGGATGCCACAAAAATGTCAATTTTACTGTGAGAAATGACGCGCGGGAGAGAAGCCGCTAGACAGAGATGCCATGATTGTGACATGCCGCAGATGAGACATGCCGCAGATGTGACATGCCGCAGGTGTGACTTACCGCAGAGAGACTTGCCACATGTGAGATGATATGTCCTTACATTTGCACACGCTGCCGGTACGTGCACGGTGCCGCAACGAGGGACGCTCTCACTTTGACGTGCTGTGGAGCGAAGATATTATAAGCCTAGATGCGGCACGGGGCGTCAGAGTGGGGGAACAATATATATAGGACATCACATTTTCTGCCATATCGAGGTGCTGCCCTCACCGTACTACCAAGTCGGGCGCTGGTTTTCTCATTCTTCCTCAAATATGACGGTAAAGCAGTTGAAAGATTTTTTAAGGTTAGAAATTTTGACAAGTATCGCTACCTGAACAACGCACCCAGCACTCAGCATTTAAGCTCCAACAGGGCATTTATAGAGTATTGAAGAGAATTTGAAGCTTTTATTGTTTAAACAAATATATATCATACTTAATACATATATTTTTACAAAAACATTATAGAATGAAATAAACATAATTTTTTTAAACTACAGTTATTACAGGTCACGTAATTCCAGAAAGTCAGGGAATGTCAGGGAAAACCTGACAGAGTTAGGGAATTTTCAATAAATTAAAGTTGAAATTAATTTTATTATTATTGTTAAAAATCGCAAATATTTGATTGAAGATTAATCTGTTTCGGCCGGGGACGTTTTTCGTTGAAAATCAATCTTTTTTGGTGGAAAAATCAACTACTTAATTAGAAGTGGAACTACTTTCTTAAAAATTCATTTATTTGGTTGATGTTTCTTCATTTTAGTTGAAAACCTCCTTTTGTTCAAAATTTAATTCTTTTTGCTAACAATAATGTTTTCTAGATGAGAATTAATTTTTATAACTGATATTGAAAACTCGAATTTTGTAGGAGAATATTTAATCTTCTTGGTAATTAGTTTATCCTTTTGGTTGGAAATTACTTTAAAAATTCAAATATTCGGTTGAAAATTCATGTACTTTGTTAAAAATTCATCTTATTGGTTGAAATTTTGAAGGTTGATCTTTCTGGTTGAAAACTAGATTTTTCTTACTTATAATTCATTTTTTAAACTAGAAATATAACTTCCATTTTTTGTCTAAAATTTATCTTTTCCGATAGAAATTTCGTCTTCTTGGTTGAAAATTATACTATTTCGTTAAAAAATTACTTTAATTTTATTGAAAATTAATTTATTTTACTGAAAAAAATTATGTTTATATTTGTTAAATATTATTATAATTTCTAATACGTTCATGTTTCTATAAATGATAGATATGATTTTTCAAATTATAATTTTTTGTACTTTGAACTTTAATGTTTGTTACTTGGCTGAACCGAAATTTAAGTGCATCTAAGAATATATAGAATTTTTGCAAATCTGAAGCTTGAGACAGGTTTTTTTTGGAGAGATAAATCAAGGCTGAGAAATTTTCCTCTGATGAATATTTTTTTTAATTAAAATAATCAAATATTTATACGAAAGAAAAAACTTTTTCAAGTGTACATTTTTTTAAAATATTGTTTAAATTCAAAATGATAATAATTGAAAAAAATATATATTTGTGGATAAAAAATTTTGATTGAAAATGTACATAGTATTTTTTTAGAATTACAACAAATTTTCTCAACAATCGAATTGTTAATTAAAAAAAAAAAACTAAAATGGAATTTCCAGATAAATCAGGGCTGCCAATTTTATAACAGCAATGCAAATTAAAAAAAACTAAAAGAATAACAGAGAACAAGTAACTATTGAGACTATACTGATAAAATAACTGTTTTTTTTCTTCAAATTTATACTTAATAAAATTACAGTATTACAAAGAAAAATAACAACGTTTTACTTTAAAGAATTCAAGTTGTTTAAGAATTGAAATTAATAACAAGAAGGAAAAGATGGAAGGGTTTTCAAATTATTAATTATTATTCTGAATCTTATGATACACACGGGTTGCTGTGATATACATTTTGAAATTTGTATCCTTTTCCCAAAGAAAACCATTTTTACAATATATTCTTTTCATTAACTTCAACTCAAAATAGCAACAAGAACAACATTGCAGATACCAAACGTAATTTTCCACAAGTGGACATTTATAAAACTCATAGATAAGTGATTCACGAATTATTTTATTTTAAACATACAGCAAAAAGATGAACGTTTTTAAAACTTTTCAATAATTTCTGGATATTTATTGTTTGCACCTTCAATTTAAAAATGTAAGATAAAATATTTATAAAGTTGCATTCATTTTAACTGACCAACATGTGGGCCTAGAGGCGTGGACCATTCCATCATTCGATTAAAATTAAAAAATGAATTTTTTAATTTTCAAATTATCGTTTTCACAATTAAAAATTCGGAGCCTATGGATTTAGGCGACTAAAAATATGAGCAAATAGCGCTGAAAAAGTCACAAATTACGTGCTTAAAAACATTTCTACATAAGTCCGGAAATTCTTAGCCAGCTTTCTGGGACTGACGTGCTACCTGCGATGAAGTAGTGAATAGATGTATAGTCAGAACTTTTCTGGTCATTTGACTTTTCCTGAATTTTTCAAGTCAGATTTTGGAACTAATAAAAACTTCTGTCAGAATAATTTTGATTGTGCTTATTTTCAAAAATATATTAAAGCACTTATATTAATAATAATCCTATTATGAACAAATTCGCATTATCCGATTATTGTTACTGGTGCTCAGTTTACTGATACTCAACTCTTAATGAGTAAATCAAATGAATAAATTAAACTTATTGAACTAAAATTAGTCATTTAAATTTATGATTGAAAATATATTTTGTTTGGGGGCAAGATACATACAATTTTATCAAATATTATATAAAAAATCAAATCTAATAAAAAATAATTCTATCATACAATTTTATTTTATTTTATTCATAATTAATACCACAAGCATGAAAATTTAAGAATTATTGTACTCTAAATCGCTAATTTTACACGCTAGAACTCTACACAATCATATTTATTAAACAAATTAATTATTTTCAATTTTAACTCAATATGGTTATAAATTCTACACCATAAAATTCTACACAAAATAATACTTTAAATTTTGCAAATTTAAATAAACTTTCCAAACGAAAAGAGTTCCACATAAAATATTTTTATAAACAATTCCTCAAAAATTTAAACTATTTTTTGCACAAAATTTAACATGTGTGATTTAATCGTGTTAATTTCACATTTAAAACATTACATTTGTTTAATAAATATGATTGTGTATAGAGTTTTCGCAATTAAAATTAGCGATGTAGAATTTTCAAATATAAAGTTTCATTTGGTAAAATTGATACCGCCTCTTTTTCAAATAACAACCCGGTAAGAAGGCTTGAATAGAATAGGATTTAAAAATGCAATTCCTGTGAATACTTGATTTTCCCTTTTTTCTCTTATATCAGAAACAGTATTAGAAAGAAGCAACTGCTATTCCTGTCTATACACTTTGAAAAATATAATTTTCGATCGAATTTACATACAATTTATTCACAATTAGTAAATTTTTTACTATGGCTATGCATGTAGAATTATTAAAGTCATATTAAAATTTATTTCATCTACATTGAATTCAAATTTTCAATTTATTTAAGATAATAATTTTTTTTAAACACATTAATTATATTTGGAATTTAGGCATCACAGAATCTATTATACTCAATTCAGTTCATGATAATGAAATTGAGGATAATACATTACATGTAAATCCAATGTAAATTTCTTGAATTCAAATCACTTGATGTCTCCGAATTGAAAACTTGAATTAATTTAAATAGACCCTTCCGAACTTATGTTTCAAAGTTAATAATTCAAACAATGTTATGCACACATGTCTTGAAGGAATTAGGGTGAATTAAATACGCTTCAAGTCTATCCTGCTTCACGGAATACGAGAGAGATGTCGGAAATTACATTTTTGAGATAACCAATTCTATTTTTGTACATTGAAGCCTGAAGGGAAAATCAGGTATTAAAAATAATAGAATTATCTCTGCTTTTACGTTAAAATCAGAAAATTTTAATCTTATTCTATTCAAGCCTTCTTTACCGGGATTTTTCTGCATTAAAAAAATTGACTTTAGTCAAATTATATTGTATTTCAAAAAATATAAGGAATATACAATTACTATAGGTTATTAGGTATTAGCAACTATTAAAATTTTGTCACTAATGTTACAGTATATTAATTGCAATATTAAGTAATCTCAAAGATATTAATATCTTTGTGTAATCTTTTCCATGACAAATGTAGCAGCTAATAATATTCATTACGATACTATTACATTTTAATTTAATTGAAGAGTAAATTCTTTGTATCTATGCATTTCCTTGGTGCGAAATTTATTTGAAAAATTGAAAACAATAATTTAAAAAATATTAAAATAAAATTTTTAATTTATATTTTTAAGTATGTACCGACTGAGTATCGGCTATTCGATGGACTAGTTCGGGGGGTAAAGAGCGAGGGGGGAAAGCAGTTGGATGGCGTAATCTACGGGTTGAGAGGCATGGGGGGATCGGGCAATTTTCGCCGGGAGCGCCAACTACATTTAGTTCCTCGAACTATACCCCGTGCCGCATCTAGGCTTATAATATCTTTGCTGTGGAGTACTGAAGGCAGACTTCTGGAAACCTTCATAGCTTCCATGATCCGGTGTTAATTGGAAAGAGAATACATGTGACACTCGGGTCGCCCAAGGTCCTAAGAATGCGCGCATTCTAGTTTTTAAAAAGTGCGGTACGGAGTGCCACTTGATATGTACATAAGGGTTGAAAGATATTTAGAAGTTTTGAACAATTTTCAAAAATAATTTTAAATTTGTAAAGATTCCACAAAAATGTAAAATAAAATGTAGATTTTTGAAGATTTAAGAAAAAATTATGTAGCTTTTCAAGAATTTTGAAAGGTTTCAAGATAATAAAATTTTTTTTAATGTTCCGAGGAAAGTTAGTTAGTTAGTTTGTAATGTAGGCGGGGAGGGCTCCGTGAGGTCCCAACCCCTGGCGCTCAAGCTAAGAAGCCTATTGTGCCACACCCGTGTTTATTCTCAAGGCAGTACTCCGAACCCGGCCATCCTTCACCGAGTGTTTTTGGATCTCGGTGGTTTCCGTTGTTATCAACGTTCTGAGATTGTACCTCTCAGGTGCCAGGCATACCTATCGCACAGTAAACGACGTCCTCCTTTGTTGATCAGGCAAAGTGATCCTCGCCCACTCTGCCATTCGGTAGCCTCCCTAGCAGGCTAGGGTGTACGGAGCGATCCCTCTGAGGTCATCAGGTAGATGCACAGATTCGAAGCACTGTTCTGGTGTGTTATGTAAGTTCATGTGTGTGTGTGTGTTCATTACTCGAAATCGGCCAGCGACCATCGAGCGTGGTGCCTCCTATAGAAGCTCCCAAGCGCAAGATAAACGCTGACTCATTTTCGAGTCTTCACAGAATCGGCTTCGACCTCCAAGGCTATACCCCTCGACATGGGGCCCCACCTTGGTACGATACCAGCTTTTTCTGAGGGGACCTACAGTTTAAGGTGGGTTCCGAACCACCGAAGCCCCGGGAGAAGTACATAGAAAAATTTCCATTGATACCCGGCTCAGGGATCGAACCCCGGACCTCCTGCATGGAAGTCCGACGCGCTATCGTCTGAGCCACCGAGGCCGCTAAGGTTCCGAGGAAAACTTAGAGCGATTTTTTAGACAAAAATACAGATTTGAGAGAATGTCTTGAAAGTTTTCAAAACAAATTTTGACGTATTAATAACAATCGAACAATTATTCATTATTAAAGATTCAAAATTAAAATAATTTAAATTCGAATTCAAAAAGTGTTCAATTAAAAAAATGGTTATCTTTCCATTTTAATTTTTTTAACTTAAAATTGCCTGAAATTATGTAATTTTGCAAATTTATAAATTTTTTGATTCATTCTTCAATATAGAGCATTAAAAGTAATAGCGTTCGTTCATAATTAATACAAATTTTGTTTCGTTGAAACGATTACTTCATACAAATAATTTTTTAAGAACAATAAAAAATCTGCCTTAGCCCAGATTTGAGCCGGGAGTATGAATATCGCAAAGAGTGGAAATAGATGTCTAAATTTTGCTGTTTAAAAATAATCTTCCAATAGTTTATGCTTGATATTGGAAATTTTATTTATATTTTATACTTGTTGAATAATGGTTATGCCATGACGTACAAAAGCAAGTTCTGAAAACAATATTATAAAAACTAATTCGTTCCACTAGAAAACTCATTCAGGAAGATATTTGAATTATTTTTTCAATCATCCCATAAAGCATGAAATTGGAATGATCAAAAATTGTTTTGATTCGGCCATTCTTCAAGCAGACGTTTCTTTTCACTCAGAAAATTTAAATCTAGTTTCAAAAACTACTATTCTATAATAACTATCCAACTAATTTTATTGATAAGTACATTAAAAAAGATTAATTGAGCTACAGACAAAAACTAACAACACTAACGACAATATCAATATTGAGAATACTAATCAAAACTGTAAAGCAATTATCTCAATGTCCTTTCTTGGCCAAATTTCACTTAACATAAAAAGACTTCTAAATGGAACTGACAATACTAGGACAGTCTTTAGGTTTGATACTCAACTTGACTTTGTGAAATTACGGAAAGACATACTTGATATTCTGGACCAATGTAATGTTGTATGCAGAATTTCCTGTTAATCGACACGTTTGCTACGAATCAGAATTAGAGAACATAAGAATAACATCAGATCAGATGAAAAATATCATAAAGCTACAAGTCAACATTTAACGCAAGAATACTGAGGTGACTCTAGTTTTGAAAAATGGAATGAGGTAGAAACTTTGCATTCTGAAAATAATTGATATAAACGCGCTTTTGTTGAAATTGTTTGTATTAAAAAAGAAGGTGGAATTTGCATGTATTTAGTTACCGATTCAGATTATGTTAGTACTTCTTATAATAACATTGTTGAATTTATAACTAAATAACAAGCTCTCTAAATTCATTTCAAACATTAATACCACTAACTTGAATTAAAACTCTCCAGGATCACAGAATTTGAAAAGAAGCAGCAAGCAATTAAAGTACAATCTCCTAACTTCTATTCAAACGATCAAAGCAGACATTACTGAGAACTCTAAACGAATTTCTTTACTCTAAGCTGGCTCAGAAATGGGAAAGGAAGATATTACAAAAATAAAAAAAGGATGCTAATGATTTGAAATTAAAAGTGGCTACTCTTGAGCATGCGCTTAACGTAAGCGAGCAAGCGGCCCTTCAAACGACTTTGGAGATTCATGATTTCCCTATGAAACTCAATGAAGACCTTTTTACAAACATGGATTCGATAACTAGGGCTCTTGACGTTCCCTTTAAGAGAAAAGTTGTGTTCAAAATATAAAGAATCATAATGGCACCTGCACTCACAAAATCCTCCAACCCGTCCATCATTGTCACGAAGCTCAATAATCAATAACTGCGAGATAAATTCATTGAGAGACTTATGGACTTTAGAGACTTCTCCACTGAAAACCTCGGGTGGTCGAGCAAAGATAAACACACTGTTTATCTACGTGAGGCCCTGTCATCTTTGAACAGGAAGATCTACGCCATTGCCCTGGGTCTCAGAAAATACAAAATGGTCAAATATCTGTGGATTGCAGGCGGACAAATTTGTTGTAGCAGAGAGGATCGATCTCCACGAATTCACCTGGCTAACCTGCAGACCGTCGATGGACTTAAATAGCCACTACTGCCTAATAGTATCATCCTATGTATATATGTTGGTAAATATAATATCACTTGTCAATTAGACCGATTTCCAACGCATCTAGCATACATAATAATTTTTATTCAATAACACAAAGGTTTCTCAGTTATTCTAACTGTACGAATTGGAATTATTATATTCTACAAGAACATCTGTTAAAACTCTATTTAATATTTATACATCTAAACTTGGTAGTGAACTTCGACACGGCAACTATCACAAATATGCCGATGACTTCAAGCTTTACCTCTCCGGGCCTATTACAACTCTTAATATCTTACTTCAGAAGGTACAGGAGGATTTTGATTTGGTGGTGCAGTGGGCCTTGACAAACGGTCTCACTCTTAACCCTTGCCTCCACTCTTGATCGATGGGCGTCTCATCCCCTTTGTGGATTCTGTGGAAGATTTAGGCTATATTCTTAATCGCTCTCTTACATGGAATGGACACGTTGCGGATATCTCAAGGAAAACCTTTAGAGTCCTCCAACAGCTTAACAGGAATAAAGAATCACTTCCCACATCAACGCGTATCCTCCTAGTTAAAAACCTGCTCCTTCCCTTCTTTAACTACGGCTGTGTGGTATATGACGATATTACTGATGAGCTGATTGCCAAGCTTGAGCGTACGCTCAATGCTTACATTAGGTTCATCTATAACGTCCCCAAAATTGAACATATTACTCAGTATAGAGAAAGAGCAGGATGTATATGGGGCTTTATTTCTCAAGTGTACCCACTCAAAAACTCAAAGTTGTCCGATCTAAGTTAAACTTAGGCAAAGTGTTGTGCTATTGGATAGTAGTTCATGGGGATAAAATTTTGTCATCCGGATAAGTATTGACCGAGGGGAGATTGGTGCTACGCTTTTTCTCAAAAAATAAATATTTGACCTTCAAAAATGAAGGTCAAAAATAAATTTCACTTTTTTTGGAAATAAGACAGGTTTTTTTGCTTTTTTTTGGTCTTAAAAGAAAGCTTAGGTTTTTTCCTATAAGACTATGTAGATGAGAAAGTGGGATTAAAATTTTTCATTTATGAAAATAAGCGTAGAGTACGCCGCGCCGGTACGCGCATGACGCTGGCGCTAGAGCCCCGCGGCGCGGCGCACCGTGATGCCTTCATGGTATTGTTTTTACGAAAAGTAATAATATATGCTAGTATATTTGAACGCTCTCTGCATTTTACAGGGTTGAGACTGACATGATTTAATGCCTGCATTACGTTCACTGATGAATTTTGAATAATTTTCGAATTTTGGAAAATCAAGTTTATGAATAAGAGGTGGTCGAAAAAATGGTTTATGGATTAAGTAAAATTAAAGCTCGGAAATTTTTTTATGCCGATGTCTGGTCTTCTATCTGCCTTTCTTTCCGCCTTTCGTTTTTTTAGTGACAGTTGTTTTTACTTTTTTTTCTAATTTTTGTGTCTTCTCTTTTGGGAAGTAGTCACATTCAATGGCTGAAGAAAGTTTCTTCAATTGAAGTCTCCCATCTTCAGTAGGTATATATGCATGGTATTGCAAAGTCCTTTTGATTGTGACTGCAGCATCGAATCTGCTTTTCAGATATTTAGCAGTGGCTTCGTGATCTTCCTTGCTACTAAAAATGATTTCAGTTTCATTGCAGTACTTCTCTGCCTACTGAAATAGGCAAGAAGGATTTAGAATGCGATCTTCAGGGGAACATTGTAGGATAAACCTTGCTACATTTTGTTCAACATTCGCCCCTATGCCATCCCATGCTCCCTTACCATGATCGCATTCTAGATGCTTCAACTCTATTTCAGTGAGCAAAGAAGTACTGCAAGGAAACTGAAATCATTTTTAGTAGCAAGGAAGATCACGAAGCCACTGCTAAAAATCTGAAAAGCAGATTCGATACTGCAGTCACAATCAAAGGGACTTTGCAATACCATGCATTTATTCCTACTGAAGATGGGAGACTTCAATTGAAGAAAGTTTCCTCAGCCACGGAATGCGACTACTTCCCAAAAGAGAAGAAATGAATATTAGAAAAAAAAGTGAAAACAACTGTCACGAAAGAAACGAAAGGCAGATAGAATACCAGACATCGGCATAAAAAAATTTTCGAACTTCAATTTTACTTAATCCATGAAACCACTTTTTCGACCATCTCTTATTCAATAACTTGATTTTCCAAAATTCAAAATTTTTTCAACATTTGTCAGTGAACGTAATGTAGGCATTAAATAATGGCAGTCTCAGCCCTGTAAAATTCAGAGAGCGTTCAAATATACTATCATATATTATTACTTTTCGTAAAAACAATACCATGAAGGCACCACGGTGCGCCGCGCCGTGGGCTCTAGCGCCAGCGCCATGCGCGTACCGGCGCACTCAACGATTATTTCATAAATTGAAAATTTGAATCCGACTTTCTAATCTACATAGTCTTATAGGAAAAAACATAAGCTTTCTTTCAAGTCCAAAAGAAATGCAAAAAAACCTGTCTTATTTACAAAAAAGTGCAAATTATTTTTGGCCTTCATTTTTGAAGGTCAAATATTTATTTCTTGAGAAAATGCGTAGCACCAATCAAAAGGGCGTTAAAACCCCTATCGAAACTGTAGTAGACAACAATTTTTTAATCGCTATTAGAAGAGTTAAAAATCGCCGAAATATACGATATCCGCGAAAATCCCAACACTTTCACCCCCTCGCCCTCGGTCAATACTTATCCGAATGACAAAATTTTTTTCCCATAAACTACCATCCAATAGCGCAACACTTTTCCCAAGTTTAACTTAGATCGGACAACTTTGACTTTTTGAGTGGGTACACTTGAGAAATAACGCCCCATATGTAACAGAAAAGATAAAATGATTATTCGTGGTACTATAGTTTTTGAAATTGTTCAGAAGTTTAATATATATACCTGATTTAGTTTCATATTAATTGAAAACTTAATCCTCCTCACTGTCCTCATGAATCACAGTTACATATTTTGTTTTTGTATTTAAATAAACTAAAAATTTCTGCCGATCTGTGGCTAGGAGGTTTAAAGAAGGACTCTCAAAATACTGGGAGGTTGAAGGAGGCTTCAAGGAGGACTTGAAAAATACTGAGAGACTGTAGGCGGATTTAAGAAGGACTTGAAAAATACAGTTGAGATTATAGGAGAGCTACAGGAGGACTAAATTCGTAATGCTTAGGCTTTAAGAGGACCAAAGTAGGATGTGCAGGCTGAAATAGGCTTAAAGGAGGTTTTATCTAGCATCAGAAGGTTTAAAGTAGGGTTACAATTTTGATTAGGGGCTTTTTAAAATTTTCTTCAAATTATCAACACTTTTTTTATTTTATGAATTTTCTCATTATATATATTTTATACTTATAAATTATATAATAATACACTATTCTGAAGTTAAATTCGGAAATGTTGTCTGTTTTGGCGTATCTCATTCTATTTACGAGATATATTATATTGATACCAATTGAAGGGCCGGATAATACAACTCACCGAGCGCTCGAAATGACGTAAAAGTATTGTCCAACTTGATAAAAAATGGAAATCGCAAATTTCCATTAAAAAGAAATATGACTCGACGCGGCTTGTCAAGGCGCATCTTTTTTCTTTTAGGCATTTTTTTGCAAAATAATTAGTTTTGAAAATAAAAAATGAAAACTAATTTTTTTTTCGCCCGAATAAACGCAATAAAATCAATGTTTAATAAAACTTGAACTGCAGTTTCTCGGAAACTAATCGACTAAATCACTTGAAATTCAAACTGCAAGTTCATGACTCTTTACAGAAGCCAATGATATGAATTAAAATATCGTAGCGATCTATGGTTTAATATTTTCGATCGATGCATCGATCGGCCCGGAAAACCGCGTTTTTCACATTTCACGTAGCGAGGAAGTTTTTCATTTCACGAGTCTCGCCAAAAAGAAACATATCTCCATGGTCGTCAACATTTGGCCAAGTTTTGGGCCAAATTTGACATCGATCCGATGAAAATGGTAGGAGCTACGGATTTTTAAAGAAAAGCGTCAGCGCACGAGGCCGGAGAATCCCGACGCACAGTGGGCTGAATCGAGAATTCACTATTTGAAATCACCTACAGCCTACAATTCTTAACCGATTTTAAATTTTAACTTATTTAGTAATTATTCAACCAGTTCTCGCTTTACAGGGGGAAACATTACTTGAACAAATAAAAATTGTTTTAATAATCACCAAATATCCTTTAAAAATATATTGCACTCAACATTCTTTGATTGTGTAATTATTCCCAGAAAATAATAAATTTTTACGATTTTTGGAAGAAAAAATTGTTTAAACAATTGAAAATTATTTAAATAATTAGCAAATATGTTAAACAAGAACTACAACCCTTGACATTCATCAGCTTTTTTATAATTTATTCCGAAAGATAATAAGTTTTCACGATTCACAGGAAAAAAAATTGTTTAAAAAAATAATAATTATTCAAACAATTGAAATTATTTAAAATTATTCAAAATATACTTCAAAACTCGTCACTTATCTATTAAAAATAATTCATGTTGAAAAAATTTCAAAAAATACCATTTTTAGCATGAATTTGATAGAAAACTAATATTTTGAATTTTTTTAGGGCATTTTCGGGGCACAATA
>CAKNXH010058292.1:2658-22341 GCA_932178445.1 Andricus quercusramuli | reverse complement strand
CCCCCCCCCCCCCCCCCCCCCCCCCCCCCCATCACAAAAAATTGAAACTCGAATTTTTACAGGTATAAATTTGGACCACCCTAGTGTTTACTGTGTCATATAATAATAGAAAAAACCTTATCTTTATGGTTATTCCACGCACACCAAAGATTTCGGTAATTTGCTTTCCGCGTTTTCTCTCCGTATTATAAAAATGATACATACCAAATTTCTAGATTTTTTCCTGCCGTTTTGAGCCCAAGAATCATTATTTCTTGATCGTTTCCGACCTCTGTTTTAATCAGTTTTCACGCCCGACATTTCTCAACGTGTTTTAACATATCATCAAAATATACTACGCGATATATTGTGAAAAAGCAACAGCGTAGTGAAAAACAAAAGAAAAGCTGTGGACGCCTTTCAATTGTTTATCGGAGCACGCGAGCCAACGCGACTTTTGAATCGACAATTTGCGGATTGCAGAAATGAATTTTCGGGTATAATAGTTCGCAAAATGCTTGAAAATGGGTGGAAATATCGTTGAATCAATTGTCAACAATAATTATGTGCTACAATTAACAGATCACGTGTCCGCAAAGCTTTCACGTTAGGCAAATGCCGCAAGCGTCAGGATTCTCCGGCCTCGTGCGCTGACGCTTTTCTTTAAAAATCCGTAGCTCCAACCATTTTCATCGGATCGATGTCAAATTTAGCCCAAAACTTGGCTAAATGTTGACGACCATGGAGATATGTTTCTTTTTGGCGAGACTCGTGAAATGAAAAACTTCCTCGCTACGTGAAATGTGAAAAACGCGGTTTTCCGGGCCGATCGATACATCGATCGAAAATATTAAACCATAGATAGCTACAATATTTTTATTCATATCATTAGCTTCTATAAAGAGTCATGAACTTGCAGTTTGAATTTCAAGTGATTTGGTCAATTAGTTTCCGAGAAACCGCAGTTTGAGTTTTATTAAACGTTGATTTTATTGCGTTTATTCGGGCGAAAAAAAATTAGTTTTCAATTTTTATTTTCAAAACTAGTTATTTTGCAAAAAAATGCGTGATAGAAAAAAGATGCACCTTGACAAGCCGCGTCGAGCAATATTTTTTGTTAATGGAAATTTGCGATTTCCATTTTTTATCAAGTTGGACAATAGTTTTACGTCATTTCGAGCGCTCGGCGAGTTATATTATCCGGCCCTTCAATTTTGAACTTTAAAAAAAAGGTAGATTTTTAAAATTATCGAAACTTGTAGATTATGAATTTCCAACATTCGCAGAGGTAATTTCAAAATTTCAAAATTTTTAATTTTCAATCCCTTTCAGCTGGTCTACTTGATGGCCTATTCGCAGGTATAAAGCGAACTTCTGCAGGCATTTAAAACTGGATTCTGAGTAGCTTTAAATAAGCTGCACAGAAACGGCACTGGGCAGTGCCGTTTGAGTGCCCTTCAATCGGCAGCGACATTACAGGATTCCAGAACTGTTACATATCCTTACAGTAACAGCGTTACAGAACAGTGTGACGTTGACGTTCCATTCTTGGAATACGTGTGACATTTAAGTGATATAGCAGTTCTATCATTTGGCTCAATATTAGTTACATTACAGAATTTTAGAACTGTTACGTATCCTTACAGAAACAGCGTTACGGAACAGTGTGACCTTTATGTTCTGTAATTGCCATGGCACACGATTGTAACAATTTTATGTATAAATGGTCCCTTTTTGTTATGTAACATTTACAAAACGTGTCCGCTGGGTAGGTTCGAAATAAGTGAATAGTGTAAACGAAGTGCAACCAGAAAATTTAATAGAAGAAGGAAGAAACTGATTTCATACCTGTAGAAAGATATGTATTTTTTATTTGTGTGATAAGACTATTGTTTAAGCTGTGGTAAGAGGCAATACATTTTTTGTGAAGACGGGGCAAATGGAAAATTTCTACCTCATTCCATTTTATAAAACTATAGTCATCTCGGTGCTCTTGCGTTAAATGTTGACTCGTAGCTTTATGATATTTTTCATCTGATCTGATGTTATTCTTATGTTCTCTAACTCTGATTCGTAGCAAACGTTTCGATTAACAGGAAATTCTGTATACAACATTCCATTGGTCCAGAATATCAATTATGTCTTTCCGTAATTTCACAAAGTCAAGTTGAGTATCAACCCTAAAGACAGTTCTAATATTATCAGTTACATTCAGAAGTCTTCTCATGTTATGTGAAATTTGGCCAAGAAAGGATATTGAGATAATTGCTTTTCAGTTTTGATGAGTATTGTCAATAGTGATATTGTCGTTAGTGTTGTTAGTTTCTGTCTGTATCTCAATTAATCTTTTTTTAATGTCCTTATCGATAAAATTAGTTGGATAGTTATTATAGAATAATAGTTTTTGAAACTAGATTTAAATTTTCTGAGTGAAAAGAAACGTCTGCTAAAAGAATGGCAGAATCAACACAATTTTTGATAATTCCAATTTCATGCTTTATGGGATGATTGAAAAAATAATTCAAATATCTTCCTGAATAAGTTTTTTTGCGGAAGCAATTAGTTTTTATAATATTGTTTTCAGAACTTGTTTTCGTACGTCATGGTATAACCATTATTCAACAAGTATAAAATATGCATAAAATTTTCAAAACCAAGCATAAAATATTGAAAGATTATTCTTAAAGTGCAAAATTCAGACATCTATTTCCACCCTTTGCGATATTCATATTCCCGGTTCAAACCTGCGATGAAGGAGATTTTTTCTTGTTCTCAAAAAATTATTTGTATGAAGTCATCGTTTTAACGAATCAAAATTTGTATTAATTATAAATGCACGCTATTATTTTCGATGCTCTACATGGAGAAAAAAATATGCCTATAATAGTAAGAACACTAGTCATACTTTTGTCGCAGGTTTTATTCAATGCTTTTAAAGCCGTTATTCATCGCGAAAATAGCTCGAACTTCGCCTTGCTATATTTTTAAAGAACTCACCCTATTAGAGTATGACTACTCTTACAAAAGAGATATTAGGCCACGCCTACTTACGAACCTAGCTTCACAGCAAGCGCCGGTACGCGTGGCCTAACATTGCTTTTGCAAGAGTACTCATACTCTAAGAGGATGGGTTTTCTTACAACCGTAGTAAGGCAAGTTTCTTTTATGGTATCTGACATTTACTGCTAAAAATGTCTAACCTGATGCCAATATTGGTAGAAATTCATACCAATTTCGCACATGAAGTTCCCTGCTGTAATATTAAGAGCTCAGCCTACTATAACAGTGCGATTTTTTTCTCCGCGTATATTGAAGAATGAATAAAAAAATTTGCAAAATTACATAATTTCAGGCAATTTTAAGTTAAAAACATTAAAAATGGGAAGATTACAATTTCTTTAATTGAACACTTTTTAAATTAGAATTCATATTATTTTAATTTTGAATCGTTAATAATGAATAATTGTTCAATTGTTACGAATACATCAAAATTTCTTTTGAAAACTTTCATCACATTCTCTCAAATCTGTATTTTTATTTTAATCGCTCTAAGTTTCCCTCGGAACCTTAAGAAAAATTGTATTATCTTGAAACCTTTCAATATCCTTGAAAGCTAAATAATTTTATTTTAAAATCTTCAAAAATCTAACTTTAATTTTACATTTTTGTGGAATCTTAACAAATTTAAAATTATTTTTGAAAATTGTTCAAAACTTCTAAATATATTTCAACCCTTATGTACATGTTAAGCAACACTCCGTACCGCACTTTTTGAAAAACTTGAGTGCTCGCGTTCTTAGCACCTTGGGCGACCGGAGTGCCACAGGTATTCTCTATCCAACTAACAACGGAGCATGGAAGGTATGAAGGTTTCCAGAAGTATGCCTTCAGTACTCCACATTACGTGAAAGTGAACGCCAAAGAAATAATGTTGGTCGAACCCCTACCCGTCTTCCAACGTCTCGTGGGGGGCGGGAAAGCACCCTGTGACTGGCCACATAAATAATGTTGGTCGAATCCCTTTCCACTGGTGAGAGATGCCGCTAGGTAGAGATGCCGCAGTTGTAACATGCCGCAGATGAGACATGCCGCAGATGTGACATGCCACAGATGTGACATGCCGCAGATGTGACATGCCGCATGTGACATGATATGGATCCTTATTGCATTTTTACTGTCCCTCCTGCTGTATTTGAACTATCGGAGTGGATAGACTACCGGTACCGGCCAAAAAGTTCTCTGTCGGTGCCAGTAAAAAACATATTTTTAGCATGCCGTAGAGACTGTCAAGCATTTCATAGTGAGGACATGTCACGTAAGAGTTATTTTGTCCTATTTTGGTTTTTGACTCTTTGAATCGTCACATAAATAATGCTGGTCAAATCCTACCCCTTTCCAACGCCTCATAGGGACGGGAAGGCACCTCTTCGAATCATCACATAAATAATGTTGGTCAAGCTCCCACCCCTTTCCAACTTCTCGTGGGGCGGAAAGGCACCCGTTTGACTGGTCACATAAATAATGTTGGTCAAACCCCTACCTCTTTCCAATTTCTCGTGGCGGGTGATAAGGTACCCCTGTGACTGGTCACAGAAATAACGTTAGTCAAACCCCTACCCCTTTCCAACGTCTCTTGGGTGGCGAAAAGAAACCCCTGTGACTGATCACAGAAATAATATTGGACAAACCCCGAACCCTTTCCAACATCTCGTGGGGTCCGGAATGCACCCCTTTGACTGGTCACATAAATAATGTTGGTCAAACCCCTACCCCTTTCGAATTTCTCGTGGCGGGCGGGAAGGCACCTCTTTGAATCGTCACATAAATAATGTTGGTCAAACTCCCACCCCTTTCCAGCTTCTCGTGGGAGCGGAAAGATTCCCGTATGACTGGTCACAGAAATAATGTTGGTCAAACCACTACCCCTGTTTAATATCTCGTGGCGGCCGGAAGGACACCTCTTCGAATCGTCACATAAGTAATGTTGGTAAAACTCGCACCCCTTTCCGACTTCTCGTGGGGACGGAAAGGCACCCGTTTGACTGGTCACAGAAATAATGTTGGTCAAACCCCTAACCCTGTTTAATGTCTCGTGGGGGCAGGAAGGCACCCCTTGGTCTGGTCACCGAAATGATGCTGGTCAAACCGGCAGGGAAATTTTTTGACGGTGCAATAGCTTTTTGCCAGTACCGGCAGAGCATCCACTGTCTTGAACTATTGGGGTAGTTAGAAGGTGATGATGATTTTTTGACTTTCTGATATGTGGTTTGTTTCCGGCATTGTTTTCAGGGGAACTTGTCTCAATTGTCCCCTCAATTTTCACGGGTCTGAACGACGTTATCAGCCCGGCTGTATATTCTATTGATGTTACTCATTCGTTTTAGAGCCATAGCATAATTTGATGGAACAAGAGGCAGTCGACTGGCGCGAGAAATGGAAGTGCGGCACTGAGTATTGCTAGCGTGTACTAATGTGAAGTCAATGTAAGCGTGTACATAAGAGTTAAATTGATTCGATTTTTTCTTAAACTTTTAATAAATCCTGCAAAATTAAAAAAATTGCCTTACAATCTTCCAGATTATAATTTTTACAGTTTTGGAAATCCTTTGAAATGTTTTTAAATATTCTCTTGAAATTAATTCTTAAAAATAAAAGATAATTTTCAATTTTTCAAGGAATCTTAATAAATTTTTTATTATTTTGAACCCTTTCAACATGCTTGAAAAGCTTCTATGTTTTTGTTTGAATTCTTTAAAAATCTACATCTTATTCTAGAGATATTTTGATATCTTTTCAAGTTTTAAATTATTTTTGAATTTGATCAAAACTTCCAAATGTCTTCTAAAATTAACCCAATTGAATGAATGACAATTGAACAGTGTTCAATTGTCATTCATTCCTCAAAATTTGCGTTTGTTTTGAAATATCCTTAAATATTCTGTTAAAATTAATTTTTCAAAATAAATATCATTTTAAATTCTGTCATGAATATTGAGACAATTTTTGTATTATCTTAAAACCTTTGAAAACCATTAAAAGCTTCAAAATCTTATTTAAAACTCTTCTCAACTTACTCGATTTTTTTCTCAATGAAGACATTTTTGTCTGTTATTCACACATAAAAATTCAACATTTTCACTTACATATAAAAAAATTTTTAATTAGAATAATCGATATTAAAATTGTAGCGTTTAAAGTTTATGTTCCAAATTGTTTAGTTTTGAATATATCATTTATAACTGTTTATTTTAAATAAACAGTCAAACCTTGCTGACTATTGAAAAATTGTTCTTTTTCCTAATTCAACATTTTCAAATTGAATTTGTTAAAAGTCGTATATTTTAGACTAAAAAAACAGATGGATCACAAAGTTTTAATCGGAAGTTTAAATTAGATTAACTACTGAGGCTTTCGAATTGAAACATTTCAATTTTTAACGCCACAATTGGTTAATTATCCAATTTTAACAGATTCAGAATCGGTCTGTAAAATCAATCAATTATTGTTTAATTTCAAATACACGAACTACAATTGAAACCCAGTATGTGTGAATTTTATTAGAAGTTGTTTGAAAAAACTTCAAATGTTAATGTTTCTGGAAAATATCAATAAATTCGGAAATAACCAATTTTTTATTGTTTTTGGGCTAATTTTGAAGATGATTTTCTGCAAGTCTGTTAGAATTATTATTATTATACCATCAAGCCATTTCCCTTTCGGGGTAGGCGTGACTTGCTCGGCTGGAAAATAGTGAATAGGTATATAGGTATCAAGTAGGTCGGTATATGGGTATAAGGCATATAGGTGTTAGGTATAGATGTTTTAGGTTGATCTGGAATTCTCGTGTTATTTATTAAAATGACACATTCATTCCGCAACTCTGCTCCGACCCAGGTTGCTGATCAATCTCTCTAGCGATGACCCCAAGTAAGGAGCCTGACAAAATTGTTATGTATGGTTCCCCACTCAGGCCCATGAGTATCTAAGGTCTTTGTTTCAGGCGCCATTATTTCTATTGTCACTCTGTTTACAAACTATTTGTCGCCACAGTTTTCTTTCCTGGCATACTACTCTAGCTTCCTTCACGTCCGTGCATTTTTCCATGCAAGCTCTTGTGTTTCTAAGGCTACTTATGTTTCTCCGGATTAATGTCTTATTCACAGATTCTAACCATTCTTTCGGCGGTCTACCTCTGGGCATTCTGCCATTTACTTTACCTTTAAATACTTGCTTGGTCAGACGTTCATCTGTCATTCTTTCAGATGTCCGAACCACCTTAGCTGATTTCATTCCCATATGTCAACTAGTGTCTCTCCTGTACCACATTCTTTGAGGATTGTCTCGTTTCGGACTTTGTCCATCAGTGTTTTCCCGCATATTATGCGCAGAGGTTTCATGCCGATCGCGTTGATTTTACTCCTGGTCTTTTCTTAACAGGTCCATGTCTCGCTACCGGATAGTACAGTCGGTACGAATATAGAATTATGTATGGCCATTTTAGCTTTTTTTGATATGTTTTTATTTGTGAGGATGAACCCTGCTCTACCGATAATCTGCTTACCCTTATTTATGCGCCTATCTAACTCCCCATCTATTTTCCCGTCGTTAGTAAATGGACTACCTACATATACGTATTTGTCAACTTGTTCTAATGTCTCATCATTTAGGACAATGTTGCATATTGTTTTCTCACTTTTTCCCTCAAACACCATGATTTTTGTTTCGTTCACGTTAATTTTGAGGCCCATGTTCTTCATGCTTGCATTAAGTTTATTCAACATTCTTTGCAAGTCCTCGGCTTATTCTGCCATAACATTATTGTCATCTGCGAAAGCTAACCCACGTACCTTGACGGTTTCCAGATCTATACCTTCTTTGTCGAAGAGGGCAGTTCTTAGACTTATCCAGGAATATGCTAAATAGCCACGAGGACCTAACGCATCCTTGTTTCACGCCTTTCATAATATCGAACCAGTCACTCAGTTTTCTATTTACCCTTACACTCGCCTTACCACCTGTATATATTGTTTTTATTGCTTGTAGGAGCCCTCCATTTACTCCATATTCTTTAAGGACTTCCCAAAGTTTACTTCTATTTACCTTGTCGAATGCTTTTTCTAGGTCAATAAATGCACAGAAAACTTTCTTTCCTACTCTCAAGATTTTTTCTGTGATCTGTCTCAGGCTAAATATCCGACCTGTACCTGTCCTTCCTGGCATAAATCCACTTTGGAATACCCATATCTTCTCTTCTGTAATTTGCATTACCCTACGGATAAGTATTTTTGAGAATATTTTACTTACGGTACATAGTAGGATGATACCTCTGTAATTACTGCAGTTGCTTTTATTTCCCTTTCTTTTGCATATTGATACGATAATGTACTCGCCACCGTATATAAGCATTTAAGCGCTAATACTGTCTAGACCAGCAGCCTTACCGTTTTTCAAGTTCTTAATTATATCTCTGACCTCAGTGACACAGACTTTTTCAATTGGTTTCTCTAATGCATTATATTCTATGTCGCAGCTTTGTTGTCCTATATCTGCACCTCCTAATAGTTCTTTAAAAGAGTCTTTTAAAGCGTCTACCATCCCGACTATATCATATAGCATTTCACCTTTGCTGTTTCTCATGCTGACAAACTCTCTACTTTTATTTTTCTTCAACTGTTTATATAATAGTTTCATAATTCCTTCAAAGTAGTTTTGTATTTTGTTCTCTTCTTCTGTTCTGGTTTTCTCTTTACTCTCTTTGACTAGTCGTTTAACTTTCCTCTTTTTGTGTCTGTAATCATTTTTGAGTCTATTTCTCTCCTCATCGCTAAGACCTGTCATGTTCAGCGTTTTATTGTGCCGTTCTTTCTTTTCTTTTTGGACTGCCTCAATTTCATCGTTCCACCTCGCGTCGCCAGACTTTCTTCCTACCAGCGTCGTACCACACACTTCAATCGCAGTTTTAACAATGGCATTCTGTAATAAAGCCCACGCGCCCTCTATATCTTTATTGTTTTCAAGCGGTCCCCAAATTGCCTTATCTATGCGTTCGTTTATCTTATTCTGAAAATCTATTCGCACTTCCGGTTTCTATAAATTTTCGACCTTGATTCGCGGTTGTTTAGATTGTTTGGTTCTCTTTCTTCTCCATCCCTTCCATAAGTTCACTTTGGAGACTAGAAGGTAATGATCAGTATTGCATCCGGCCCCCTTATGACCCTTGTATCTGTAAGTAGTTCTCTTAGTCTTTCATCTGCAATAAAGAAGTCAATTATACTGCGGTTTTTTTTACACCAGGTCTAAGCATATGCTAACTAATTTTTCCCAATTTTAATTTTTTCTTTTTGGGTCCCCAAAATTGCCTAGCACCCCTCCTGTATCGGTATCCTGACGTTGGACGCCGACCCATCCGTTCATATCTCCTAAAAAAATTATTCTTTCACCTTGATCGCAAGTACTTATTGTATTATTCAAAGTGTCCCAGAAGGCGTCCTACCATGTGATACGCTATCTACTCCTGACCATATTTCACAACCGCCTTTCAACACCCCATTTTCTATGTTTCTAATTTCGCAACCCTTTTTCTTCGTCTCAGGTACACAAAGAATATCTAGTTTCCTTATGTGCATAGTTTCTCGTAGTTCTCTTATCTTAAGATCACTCTCTCCTCTAGCATTCCAAACACCCAGTCTCCCCGTGTGGGGTTGCTGGTCCCCCATCGGGCGCCTCCCCAGGTTGCGGATAGGGGAACGCCTCCCAGATATGGGTGGTACCGGGGAAATCAAATACCAGGGGTGGAAAAAACCAGCTAGGGGAAGGAACCCCGAACAAGAAACCAGTTATGAGCGGGTACGACAAAAACACAATACCCCAAGGGAGTAGAAATCTCCCCGCCGGTTCCGATCGGGTGCAAGCCCCGGTGGCCGGTGCCGGTTCCATGGATTTGGGGGGGGGGGGACCAATCGTACTTTGACAGGAGCGTCTGCGAGGAGCTGGGTGGTCCTTTGGACGTGACGGAGGAGGTGGAAGTACCGATCAACAAGGTGGACATCGCAGAAATGGATGCCAAACTCTCAGAGACGTATGCTCTCTTTGAAGAGTTACGAGGCACCATAAAAGAAATGGTGTACTTTAGCAGCACAAAGAGGAATATGTGGCTGCCAATCAGGGATGGGCTGGAACGAGCGGAGCGGCTAATGAACGAACTGCGCGATCACTACATGATAACCGAAGGGCTTCATAGTGATCTGATCGAGAACGTTGGACGAACTGCCAGAACAAAAGCCATGCTCTGAAAGGAGAAGGCAAAGAAGAAGACAGACGAAAGCTGCACTCAGGCTGAGGAAGCCGTGGCAGCTTCCACTCGCCGTGATAGGAAGCGAGAGAGGAAGCCCGCCCTGAGTCCAGTAGAGATGAGTCCTTCCAGGCTGAGAAGCAAAAAGCCGAGGACACGTAACGCTCCAGCGTCAACGACCTCGACACCGAAAAAGGTGATAAAAAGCAAGAGTCTTTGCCAAAACGGAAGAAGAGGCAGATGCGAGCTAGAACCGAGGCGGTCCTTATCAAACCGACCGAGGGACTTAGCTACGCGACGGTCCTCAAGGACCTTAAGAAGAAGGTGAAACCTGACGCCCTTGGTGTGAAAATCAAGGGGGTCAGGCAAACTAGACACGGCGAGGTTCTAGTAGAACTGGGATCTGCATCAAAGGGCAGAGCTGAGCTTTCGGCTGCCATCAAGGAGGCGGTTGGGGACGGGGGTAGCGTACGTGAGCTTCTCCCACGCCTAGGCTTCGGCCACATGGCAGCGAACTGCGAGGGTCCAGATAGGACAAAATCATGCTGGCGATGCGGCAAAGAGGGGCATAAAGCTGCGTTATGCGAAAGCACACCGCAGTGCTACCTTTGCGCCGCAAAAGAAGATAAGCCCCGGACAGACCATCGCCCGGGGACAAGGAGTTTCCTGGCGTTCAGGCAGGCAGCCTCGCTGAGGAAGCCTCTTGGACGTGCAAGCTAACATCGTAGCTGGGCAGGTCTGACAAGAAGCCCAGTTCACCGGAAGTAAACCAAGCTGGCAAAAAGAATGAAGGCCGAGGCACCGCCAAAAAATGGCACCCCATGAATTAATGCGAAAGCGGTTCCGGGGGGATTCAGGCCAAGGAGAAAGGGTGGTGGTTTTTAGTCGGTGGTTGGTAGCATCACTACAATGATCGAATTAAGATTTTTATGTATATTTATATATATTAAGATCATTGTAGCGATGATATCAATATCCCGACACTACTGAGAAGTGCGAACCCTTCTCGGTGGGTGTTAGCACATTTTCCACCTTCGCTCGTAAAAAAAGGAAAGAAAAAAGAAAAAAAAAACACCCAGTCTCCATTCATCGCCCGAAACTCGACCTTTACGTTTACCGTGTGCATGCTTTTCGTCAATCAAAGTTTCAGTCAATTCCGAGGCTACTTTATTGTTTGTATTATTCATGTTTATATTATACTCCCAACTATCACCTGTATGCGCGGGATTTGTTTTGCGAGTCGAAATCATGTCCGAATTAAGCGGTGATTTGTCGTATGGTGGAGAGTCAAGTTGTAACGTCAGTTCCACCAAAACTTCTGTTACTGGGGACCCCCCCCCCCCCCCCGGCTCGAGGACATGAGAAAGGAAACCGAGAGTATCAAAAGGTTGATCATTTATGCTGAGAAGGTACTGTTTTAATTTGTTTTTATTCAGTTATGAAAACCTGACTTTATATCAATATTGATAAGTTCTTTAAGTTAAGCTCAGGTTTTGATTGCATCGTATGAAACATTCTAGAAATATCTTATCAAGTCACTAAAATAATTAAGAACATTATCTTTAAAACTAGTGCAAAGAGATTAAAAAATATTATTGCTTTTTGATTTATTATCATTTTTTGGAAACATTAAAATTTGTATTTTTTTAAATAACTTCTAATAAAATTAATATATTGCTTTTGATTGAAGACCATTAGGCGTATAATTTTATAAGGTTTCGTGTAGTCATTGGAAGTAAATTTAGAGTTGAATATTTTAAAAGCTAGAGAGCTTTTATAAAGTATTGAAAAGGATAGGTCTAGAAACTTTTGCATAGTAGTGTGTTACATTCTCTTATAAACTATCCAACGTAGGTATATTCTATTTCAGTAAAATTAAAATCTATCACTTATATCCCGAAAACAATAATTTTCCACGATTTTGAGAAAAATATAATTCTTAGACAAATAATAATTGTTTGAATAATTACAAATTATTTACAAATCACTTGGAAACTCGTCCCTTAACAATTAAAAATAATATTTGATGAAATATCCAAAGAATACCGTTTTTAGTATGAATTTAATAGAAAACTACTATTTTGCAGCTTTTGGGTCACTTTCTAAGCACAATAACAATGGCTTGAAGGGGGAATGGGGAGTCAAAATTAAAACTTACTGGGTGGAAATTATTCTTTGAACACGCGTTAAGAGGTTTTAATACTTTAATTCACAAAAAGTTTCTAAAAAGTAGCTCTTTTGTTGTCTTTTTTGCGCGTTTTGGATCAGCTGTTCTTGTCATGCTTCACCTCGTGTGGCGTTCACACCCGTGAATTTTCGCTCGGATGTGAGTGAAAGTGTGCGACTTGCAAACAATTGTTCATGTTAGCTATAAGATCATAGTTTAAAAAACAAATTGAAAACAATTATAAGAATTTTTCTAAGTATGCATGCAGTTTCCTAACGTGTTGAACCGCCCATTTCTATTTTCTGGATTAAATTTGTTAGCAATTTTTTGCTGTCGATGTCCTTCAAATCAACAAAATTAGCAACTAGCACGAAAGGCAATGAAATTCTGCGTATAATAATATAAAGTCCAAGTTGAAAGAAAAATGTCAATATTATAAAAAGATGTATCTCTTTATAATATTGACATTTTTCTTTCAACGACTTATTATACGCAGAATCTCGTCATTACCTTGCGTGCTATTTGGAAATTTTTATTTTATTCATATAAAAAAAGATTTATTTTTATTTTAATCTACTCGCACACTCAGCCCGCATTTCACCGGACTGTCGGCCATGCAGTTCGCCGGACCAACTCGCTCCCGCCTGTCGGGTGGGCATATAGACATCAATGGTGTGCACATTAAGGTGCATATCTACCGGCACTTTGGTCCGATCGATTGGACAGCGGGCCGGCAGATCGCTTGCAGTCGACGGGCATTTTGCTATCTGGGGAAGTTAACCTTCCATTTTAATAAGTTGTTTGAAAATTCTACAAAAAGTCCTTTGCACTTTTTAAATGTTACATTCCATCGACTAAATATTTACTTGGTTAATTATTGCTGCCTCTGCACTCGATGTCTTCGATTGCACTGTCGATTTTCTTCATTTTTGGAAAAAATATCCGTTAAACATGTTTTCTATGTGCAAAAAGTACACGATCTCTAGAAAGATCACTTATTTTTCAGTAAATTATAGTGACAGTCAATAAATTTTAAGTTTTGTTGAACTATATAAAAATTTAATTCCATTGCTTTCAAAATTTCAATTCTAAACAACTTTGTGATCTTCACATTTACCCTTTTTCCTAGTAGTTGACGCAAAAATTAAAAATTTGGCTTTTCTGACAATAAAAAATTTTCTTGCTGAAAAAATGGTTTACCTAGAAAAAAGCTTTTGTTTATTCTGACATCCTAAACTGGATCTCTCTGCATAATTTGAAATGGAATCAGTCCGATAAGGATCCTACAGGGTTTTTCATTTTTGAAATATTTGTAATGATTTGTAATGCTTTTCGCACGTTACCTAGGCTACTATTCAAAATCTACCTGGAATAGCGGCCATATTGAAATTATGTCGACGATGGCGCACCCAAGAATTCAGATCCCAATACAGTACAAGTCCGATAAGTTGCCGTCCGATAAGTGTACATTCCCCTTAAAACGTCATCACACGCATGGCACGCACACTAGTTGGGGTTCTCCCACTACGTGTGCTACTTTGCTTATGATTTGCGCATCATTCTTACGCATGCGCGCACCTAATATCTTGCTACTAGAGGGGGCATCTGATAAGTCCGCGATTCCTGGAATTTTCCGCCCCTAAAGCCCCGAAATGAGAAACTTATTGGAATTCTACTGTACATTAATACCTAATGTATATTTTCCGTTATAAATCAGCTTTCTTGTACCTCACATCAATTCTTTATTGTTACGTATTGTTACGCGAACGGCCATACCACGCTGAGAAAACCAGTCCTCGTTAGATCACTGAAGTTAAGCAGTGTTGGGCGCGGTTAGTACTTGGATGGGTGACCGTTTGGGAATACCATACTGCATGCTGTTGGCTGATCGTTGGTGTGGTGAGCCCACACTTGTAGTTATTATTTACTGCAATAATCTGTCTACCTAGAAACACTACCCGAATCGGGTAGTGTCACGCCTACCCCGAAAGGGAAATGGCTTAATGGTATACTACTACTACTACGTAAAGAATTTTCACAGATTTTTTAAACTAAAGATGTTTTTCTTTTCATAAGGGAGCTTATTAGGTCTTTTATATATAAATATATTGGCCGACCGAATACGTACCTTTATGTCCATCACTCGTCAGGGGTGAAGCGTACTTTGTCGGGCCCTAAGTATTTAAATTGAATTTTTCTTTCACAATGGCTTATGTATACTAAATTGGAATTCATAGATATTTATGTTATTAGTTGAAAAGTCTATGCAAAGGGTTTATTTTAATGTGTAAATGTTTTTTGCAGAAATCAAAAATCAATATTGTATACTTTAATATCTAAGATATATTTTCCGTTGTTAATTAGCTTTCTTGAACCCGTACATCACTTTTATTTCGTTATGTAAAAGATTCGTAAATATTTTCTAAACTAAAGATGTTTTTTTATATGTAAGGGTGCTTATTGAGTCTTTTATACATAAATATATTGGCCGACCCAATACGTACCTTCATGCCCATCACTCATCAGGGATGAAGCGTACTTTATCGGCAGTGTTGCCGATGACCGGGAAATTTCCCTGTTTTCGGGTAATTTCGACATTGTCGGGAATATTTCGGGAAATCTACAAATTCCGGAACGAATCGGAACAATCAATTTAAATTATGTTTATTAAGTTCAATTGAATGTTTTAGAAAATGTTTCAAAAAGTAATCAACAATCATAATGAGAATCATTCATTTACCAGTTTCTTTTATTTTTGCTTTAGGCGAACTTTGGCATGTAGAATGTCACTGCCCAACCTTGACTAGGCAGGGTCGCTCTGCGTATTCAGCGATAGGTAGTGGCATTCTACATGCCAAAGTTGGGATCACTGGTTGAAACTTGAGTACCTACTTGTATATGAATTGTACTTAATGCATTCTCTTGTGGGGTTAGGTTCGACTTGACGGATGAAACTTGTCCCAAAGGAATGAGAAGAACAGAAAGAATTTCGAAGTTTTAAATGCAGCAGAGTGAAGAGAAATGGATAAATTTATTATTAAAAAATCTAATTTGAATGTTGATTCACCTTCTGAACTCGTAAGTCGAAGGAAATGTTATTTCTTAACATCGATATTAATTATTATTATTATTATACCATTAAGCCATTTCCCTTTCGGGGTAGGCGTGACTTGCTCGGTTGGAAAGTAGTGGGATAGGTATATAGGTGTAGAGTAGGTCGTTATATGGTATAAGGTAGATAGGTATATAGGTATATATGTGTTAGGTATAGATATTTTAGATTGATCTGGAGTTTTCGTGTTATTTATTCAAATGACACGTTCACTCCGCAACACTGCTCCGACCCAGGTTGCTGATCAATCTCTCTAGCGATCACCCCAAGCGAGGAGCCTCACAAAATTGTTATGTATGGTTCCCCACTTGGGCCCATTAGTATCCAAGGTCTTCGTTTCAGGCATCATTCACTCTATTGTCACTCTGTTTATAAACTATTTGTCGCCACACTTTTCTGTCCTGGCATACTACTGTAGCTTCCTTTATGTCCATGCATTTCTTCATGCAAGCTCTTCTGTTCCTATGACTTCTTATGTCTCTTCGGATTAATGTCTCATTTACAGATTCTAACCATTCTTTCGGCGGTCTACCTCTGGGCATTCTGCCATTTACTTTACCTTTATATACTTGCTTCGTCAGTCGTTCATCTTTCATTCTTTCAAGATGTCCGAACCATTTTAACTGATTTCTTTCCCATATGTCAACTAGCGTCTCTCCTGTACCACATTCTCTGAGGATTATCTTGTTTCGGACTTTGTCCATCAGTGTTTTTCCGCATATTATGCGCAGAGGTTTCATGCCGATCGCGTTGATTTTACTCCTGTCCTTTTCTTGACAGGTCCATGCCTCGCTTCCGTATAGTACAGTTGGTACGAATATAGAATTATGTATGGCCATTTTAGCTTTTTTTGATATGTTTTTATTTGTGAGGATGGACCCTGCTCTACCGATAACCTGCTTACCCTTGTTTATGCGCCTATCTAATTCCCCATCTATTTTTCCGTCGCTAGTGAATAGACTACCTAGATATACGTACTTGTCAACTTGTTCTAATCTCACATCATTTAGGACAATGTTGCCTATTGTTTTCTCACTTTTTCCCTCAAAAACCATGACTTTCGTTTTATTCGCGTTAATTTTGAGGTCCATGATCTTCATGCTTGTATTAAGTTTATTCAACATTCTTTGCAAGTCTTCGACTGATTCTGCCATAACAATCTTGTCATCTGCGAAAGCCAACCCACGTACTTTGACGGTTTCGAGATCTATACCTTTTTCGTCGAAGAGGGCAGTTCTTAGACACTTATCCATGAATATGATAAATAGCCACGAGGACATAACGCATCCTTGTTTCACTCCTTGCATAATATCGAACCAGTCACTCAGTTTCCCATTTACCCTTACACTTGCTTTACTACCCGTATATATTGTTTTTATTGCTTGTAAGAGCCCTCCATTCACTCCATACTCTTTAAGTACTTCCCAAAGTTTACTTCCATTTACCGTGTCGAATGCTTTTTCTAGGTCAATAAATGCACAGAAAACTTTCTTTCCTACTCTCAAGCTTTTTTCTGTCATCTGTCTTAGGCTAAATATCTGATCTGTACATGATCTTCCTGGCATAAATCCACTTTGGACTTCCTATATCTTCTCTTCTGTAATTTCCATTACCCTACGAATAAGTATTTTTGAGTATATTTTACTTACGGTACTTAGTAGGCTGATACCTCTGTAATGACTGCAGTTGCTTTTATCTTCCTTTTTATATATTGGTACAATAATCGCCTTTCTCCAATCGTCTGGGACTTCTCCTGTCTCGAAACATAAATTTATCAATTCGCACAACCTGTGAGGTATGTACTCGCCACCGTATTTAAGCATTTCAGCGCTAATACTGTCTATGCCAGCAGCCTTACCGTTTTTCAAGTTCTTAATTATATCTCTGATCTCAGTGACACTGACTTTTTCAATTGGGTTTTCTAATGCATTGTGTTCAATGTCGTAGTTTTGTTGCCCTATATCTTCACCTCCTAATAGTTCTTTAAAAGAGTCTTTTAAAGCTTCTACTATCCCGTCTATATCATATAGCATTTCACCTTTGCTGTTTCTCATGCTAACAAACTCTGTATTTTTACTTCCCTTCATCTCTTTAAATAATAGTTTCATAATTCCTTCAAAGCAGTTTTTTATTTTGTTCTCTTCTTCTGTTCTGGTTTTCTCTTTACTCTCTTTGACTAGACGTTTAATTTTCCTCTTTTTGTGTCTGTAATCATTTTTGAGTCTATTTCTCTCCTCATCGCTAAGACCTGTCATGTTCAACGTTCTTTTGTACGCTTCTTTCTTTTCTTGTTGGACTGCCGCAATTTTATCGTTCCACCACGCATCGCCAGACTTTATTCCTACCCTCGCCATACCACACACTTCAATCGCACTTTCAACAATGGTATCCCGCAATAAAGCCCACGCGCCTTCTATATCTTTATTCCTTTCAAGCGGCTCCCAAATTGCCTTATCTATGCGTTCGTTTATCTTATTCTGAAAATCTATTTGTACTTCCGGTTTCTGTAAATTTTCGACCTTGATTCGCGTTTGTTTCGTTTGTTTTGTTCTCTTTCTTCTCCACCCCCGCCCTAAGTTCATCTTGGAGACTAAAAGGTAATGATCAGTATTGCATTCGGCCCCCCTCATGAATCTTGTATCTGTAACTAGTTCTCTTAGTCTTTCATCTGCAATAACGAAGTCAATTATACTGCGGTTATTTCCTTTACACCAGGTGTAAGTATGGATCATTTTATGTCGAAACCAGGTATTTGTAATAAATAGGTCCTTCTCTAAGCATAAGCTAACTAATTTTTCCCCGTTATAATTTTTTCTTGTTGGATCCCCAAAATTACCTAGTACCCCTCCTGTATCTGTATCCTGACGTTGGACGCCGATCCATCCGTTCATATCTCCTAACAAAATTATTCTTTCACCTTGGTCGCAAGTACTTATTGTATCATTTAAAGTGTCCCAAAAGGCGTCCTTAACTTCCCTCGAATCGCTATCAACTGGTGCGTAGCACGCTATGATAAATAATCTTCTGATTCCTACCTTCATTCTAGCCCATAGCAATCTGGGTGATACAAAATTATGCTCTATGAGATGCTGTCTTGCTTTTTCATTCATAATTAAACCGACCCCTTGACTACGATGTGATTCGCTATCTACTCCTGACCATATTTCACAACCGCCTTCCAACACCCCATTTTCTATTTTTATAAATTCTCGACCCTTTTTCTTCGTCTCAGGTACACAAAGAATGTCTAGTTTCCTTACGTGCATAGTTTCTCGTAGTTCTCTTATCTTAAGATCATTCACTCCTCTAGCATTCCAAACACCCAGTCTCCATTCATCGCCCGAAACACGACCTTTACGTTTACCATGTGCATGCCTTTGGTCAATCCGAGTTTCAGTCCATTCCGAGGCTACTTTATTGTTTGTATTATTCACGTTTAGATTGCACTCCCAACTATCACCTGTATGCGCGAGATTTGTTTTGCGAGTCGAAATCATGTCCGAATTAAGCAGTGATTTGTCTTATAGTGGAGTCAAGCCGTAACGTCAGTCCCACCAAAACTTCTGTTACTGGGGGAGGAGGGGGGGGGGGGTTGAGGACATGAGAAAGGAAGCCGAGAGTCTCAATAGGTGGGTGATTTATGCTGATAAGGTCACCAGCCTTAAGCAGCGTTCTATTGGATAGGAGTTCATATGCTCCCATTTGCCGATTGCCGGCCGACCTGTAAAACACGAGCCAAAAACTCTTTTTTTCTCTTTTTTTTTTTTTTTTGAAATTAAAAGTTTCACTTCAGTTACGCGGTTATAAAATCTTTTATTGAATAAATCTGCACACATAAAAAGAGTTTATAGACAAATAATGAAAATTTTGAAACAATAATCTGGAAATCCTGCGCAGTCCTGGATTTATTGTGAACAAATTTTTGAAAAATGAGTAAAATATAATTATAAAATTCAGTTGAAAGCATTACAGCAATCCTTGAAAAATGAAATTCCTTTGAAATCATTTAAATCAATTTAAAACATTCACGCGAATTGAGCGCAGTTCTACTACAAATAAAATTCCTGGTATAAGTTCTTTAAATCCGACAGAGCGAAATTAAAGTATCTAAAGATCCCCCCCCCCCCCCCCCCC